>SJYX01010493.1:23334-55029 GCA_006410675.1 Oreotragus oreotragus | reverse complement strand
CTCTTTAAAGATAAAATTATTCTTTTCAGACAGCACAATGGTTTCCAGGGCAACTCAAGTAACTTACTAGGACAAAAGATGTGTATAAGAGACAGGTGTATAATAGGTTAATCAGAGAAAAAAGTCAATAAACATGTACACTTTAAAAAATACAATTAAAAATACAATATTCTATTAATTTTCACTTATTTAAATTTTACTTAATTAATTCACTTAACTAAGTAAAAATAGAAAATTAATTCAATAAGCAAACATTGACCACTGCACCCAACAATTAGAGAATACACATTGTTTTCAACTATAAGTTAACCTGCCAAGCACTGTATTTACCATTATGCCATATATATATTTTTTGTTTATAAGTAAATACTTTAAAATCACTCATTAGTCAGAGAAGAAACAATGGTAAATTTTTAAAAAATATTTAAACTGAAGTATGACTCACAAACTGGAATCAAGACTGCTAGGAGAAATATCAGCAACCTCAGATATGCAGATGATACCACTTTAATGGCAGAAAGTGAAGAGGAACTAAAGAGCCCCTTGGTGAAGGTGAAAGAGAAAAGTGAAAAAGCTGGCTTAAAACTCAGCATTCAAAAAACTAAGATCATAGAATCTAGTCCCATCACTTCATAGCAAATAGATGGGGGGAAAATAGACAGTGGCAGATTTTATTTTCTTGGGTTCCAAAAGCACTGTACACGCGACTGCACCCACAAGATTAAGACACTTTTTCCTTGGAAGAAAAGCTATGACAAACCTAGACAGTGTGTTTAAAAGCAGAGATATCACTTTGCTGACTAACATCTGTATAGTCAAAGATACGTTTTTTATAGTTGTCATGAATAGATATGAGTTGGATCATAAAGAACGCTGAGTGCTGATGAATTGATGCTTTTGAACTATGGTGTTGGAGAAGACTTGAGAGTCTCTTGCACTATGAAGAGATCAAACCAGTCCATTCTAAAGGAAATCAACGCTGACTGTTCATTAGAAGGACTGATGCTGAAGCTAAAGCTCCAACACTTTGACCACCTGCTGCACAAAGCCAACTCATTGGGAAAGACCCTGATGCTGGGAAACATTGAGGGCAAGAAGAGAGAGGGATGAGATGATTGCATTGTATCATTGACTCAATGGACATGAGTTTGAGCAAATTTGGGGAGATAGTGAAAGACAAGGAAGCCTGTCATGCTGTGTTACATGAGCTTGAAAAAAATCTGACACAACTTAGCAACTGAACAACAACAGTAATGAAAATACAATGTTAATATTAATATTGGTATAATGTAGCTTGTTAATAGTCTAAGAGAAAGATACATTAAAATTTTTTATTTACATTCCCACCAACAGTGCATGAGGGTTCCCTTTTTTCCACATCCTCACCAACATGTTATTTCTTGTCTTTCTGATGATAGCCATTCTGACAGATGTGAAGTGATATGCTGTTGTGGGTTTGATTTTCACTACCCTAATAATAAGTGATGTTGAGCATCTTTTCCTGTGCCTGTTGGCCATTCATATGTCTTCCTTGAAAAATGCCTATTCGGGTGCTCTGTCCATTCTTAATTGGGTTTTGTTTTTATTATATGAGTTACTTACATATTTTGAATGCTAACCCTTTACTGGACATAGCAGCATATTCACAACAGTCAGAATGTGGAAACAACTTGTTTCCATCAGCAGAGAAATGGATAAAGAAGATGTGGTATGTATATACAAGGGGGTTTTACTCAGCCAAAAAAAGAAAAAACAAATTTTGCAACAACATGGATGGTCCTGGAGGAGGTTATGCCTAGTGAAATAAGTCAGACACAGAATAGCAAATACTATATGTTTTCACTGATAGGTGGAATCTAAACATGAAACAACGAAAATATAGCAAAATAGAAAACAGACTCCAAGATAAAGAGTATAAAACAGGAGTAGAAGAGGGCAAAATAGGTGAAGGGCAAGAGTTAAGAATTACAAACTATTAGATATGAAATGGCACCCCATTCCAGTACTCTTGCCTGGAAAATCCCATGGACGGAGGAGCCTGGTAGGCTACAGTCTGCCTGATGGCCATTCATATGTCTTCCTTGAAAAATGCCTATTCGGGTGATCTGTCCATTCTCAATTGGGTTTTGTTTTTATTATATGAGTTACTTATATATTTTGAATACTAACCCTTTACTGGACACAGTCAGAATGTGGAAACAACTTGTTTCCATCAGCAGAGAAATGGATAAAGAAGATGTGGTATGTATATACAAGGGGGTTTTACTCAGCCAAAAAAAGAAAAAACAAATTTTGCAACAACATGGATGGTCCTGGAGGAGGTTATGCCTAGTGAAATAAGTCAGACACAGAATAGCAAATACTATATGTCTTCACTGATAGGTGGAATCTACACATGAAACAACGAAAATATAGCAAAATAGAAAACAGACTCCAAGATACAGAGTATAAAACAGGAGTAGAAGAGGGCAAAATAGGTGAAGGGCAAGAGTTAAGAATTACAAACGATTGGATATGAAATGGCACCCCATTCCAGTACTCTTGCCTGAGAAATCCCATGGGTGGAGGAGCTTAGTAGGCTACAGTCCATGGGGTCGCTAGGAGTCAGACAGGACTGAGCGGCTTCACTTTCACTTTTCACTTTCATGCATTGGAGAAGGAAATGGCAACCCACTCCAGTATTCTTGCCTGGAGAATCCCAGGGACGGGGGAGCCTGGTGGGCTGCCATCTATGGGGTTGCACAGAGTTGGACACGACTGAAGCGACTTAGCAGCAGCAGCAGCAGCAGTTATGAAATAAGTAGATTACAAGGATGTAATGTGCAACAGAGGAAATATAGTCAATATTTTATAATATTGTATGGAGTATATTCAATAAAAATTTCAAATTACTCTGTTGTACACCTTAAACTAATATTGTAAGACAATTATACTTGTTTTTATATTAAAAAGATTAGTTAAAATAATAATGATCTAAGTATCCAACTTGACATGTTAGAAAAGAAAAAATAAATAAATTAAACCTAAGCAAATAAATAATAGCCAAAAAAGAAGACACTAGTCAAATATAAGGAAAATAAGCAATGATAAATTCTAAAATCTAGTAAAATAGATTCTAAAGGTTTGGTCAAGAAGATGATTAAAATAAGTGACCTTATATTAATATGTGAAAAGGAGTATGTAACTACAAATCTCAAAAGATGTTAAAAATATAAAACAAGAAAAAATTGTATGACAGTATTTTTAACAGTTACACAAATGTGTACAGACATGTATAATTACTTATCAAAACTGACTAAAAAAGAGATAAAGGGAATTGACATAACCACTGAAGAAGCTGAGTTGTTAGAATTCCTCCCAAGCAAAGAAAAAAAAAAAAAGGCCCATTTGATTTTAGAAATAAATTTTAACAAAACCTATTAGAACACGTTTCCTTAATCTTGAACAATTATTCAGAAAATAGATAATGAGTGAATTCTTCTTCACAATTTTAGCATAATATTAATATGAAAAACATGAGTGTTTGAAAAGAAAATTATGTGAGACAGCTTAATTATAATCAAACATTTCTCTATATTGAGTCAAAATCTTGTTTCTCATGCATTTTACTATTGAGTCTGTACAACAGAAGGTAATATCTCAGTCTTTCTAAACCAAATTTTCAATGTAGAAGAACCCTAGCACTGTCCCTTTACAAATTCTTGAAAATGAATTATTTTTCTTTCTGTGTTTTATGGTACAGAACCTTTTAGAATTGTAAATGTAAGACAATGTTAATATATGTGGAACACTTAGGATGGTACCTGGCACACTAACATAAGCACTTGATAACTGTGAACTATGATTATTTTATTATCTTGAGCTGCATTCAAGGGTGAACTCGAGTAAAATCCATGAAATAGAGCTTAAAGTCATTTAGCATGCTTCTGAAGGCTTCCCTGGTGGTTCAGACGGTAAAGAAGCTGCCTGCAGTACCAGAGATCCAGGTTCAATTCCCTGGGTCGAGAAGATTCCCTGGAGAAGGGAATGACAACCCACTCCAATGTTCTTTGCTGGAAAATCCCATGGACAGAGGAGCCTGGTGGGCTACAGTCCATGAGGTTGCAAAGAGTCGGAAACGAATTAGTAAATAAACCACCACATCTTTAGAGAAGCATCTTTATCCTGTCTTTCTGAAAATGAATTTTGTCATTCTAGCTTTATTCCATCCCCTAAATAGAAAATATAATTGTTTTTCTGCCACCTTTTTCCTGAAAGATTATATTAACTATATTGAAAGATGCCCTCTTTAAAGATAAAATTATTCTTTTCAGACAGCACAATGGTTTCCAGGGCAACTCAAGTAACTTACTAGGACAAAGTTGTTTTCATTTCTCACTGGGGGAGAAAGTTTCTAAGGAATTGTTATCACACCTAGAAAAATTGGAATAATAAATAATGTCACATTGCTCTGTGTATCTCCCTGTCTTGACTGTCTCACCAGAAGCATTTGGAAAAACTAAAGAGCTGTTGCGAAATGCAAAGAACTTTAATGACCCGTATAAAGTTAGAAAATATAGCTACATCCTTTCCTTTTGAATGATGAAAAGCCTGTCAACAGTATAATCCTTAGAGATGTTCCTGTGCAAAGCAGAATGAGGTATAGTTTGAGTGAATCTGAGCCTGTACACTTTGAGGGGAGGAGACAAACAAGAACAGCAAGAAATACACAAAAGAAGCAAAGCCTTCTAAGATCCTTGAATGCATGTCCCTTTCAGGGCTTCACTTTTTGGCTTATCTCACCTCCATTTTGAGAAGCAATGTTCTTGGGAGATAAAACACACTTATCACTCATGAGTCATAATAGCTGGATTCAGTCACATTCCTGTGGCTTGTTATATATACTCTGTTGGGTGTTTCATACCTACCTCCACTGTAAGCCCACTGATAAGCCAGGAACACAGTACAGATGAGCCCCAGTTGTTATGGCCCTGCCCCATGCAGACATCTGTATCTGCCCATCATTGTCCCACTCCTACCACTTCAGTGCTTCCTTATTTCCAGCTAATGGGTTTCATAGTACATGGTACAGAGTGGACAAAAAAATCTATACATGCTGTTATCATTTAAATAGAACAAAGTTCACAAGGCCTAGATTAATATGAAAGAGGGGGAAACTGAGTTAAACAGGATAAATTACTCTTTGCTCCAGAGCACCTTCTATGTATACACACAGAGGTTACCACATCTGATCACGCATACTACATTTCCCTACCGTTTTATTTCCCTTATTCCTCTCACTCAGTACTCTGTTCTCACATGATTTAGCTAACATAAGAGGTGAAAGACATTTCTGAAAGTGAATAAAATGTAGGTTTTAATTAGAACATTGGGAGAAAGGGGCACTTGAGGTTAAATAATGCGATTTTTTCCCCACAGTATTAATTATAGTCTATAAATGACTTTGAAGAAAATACGGTTAGTATGGATTATAATAGTTTTCCATGTTTTAAGATCTGTGCAGCCCCAGGAAGAGAGTTGTTAAGTGTACGTTTGCATTGGATGTAAATGAAACTTGGAGGACTTCCCACTGTAGGGCATATGGGAAGCTTGTCTTCTGACCTAGTATGATAGCTCATCATTATTCCTTAAATTCAAATTTGGCATTAATCCTACACTGAAAAGAACTACTCCATTCCCTGTGGCTAGATATCACATATAGGCATTATGTCAAAATGAAATGAAGGCATATATATTAGCTAAAACTATTTTTAAAATGTAATAGAAAACACATGAGTAAATATTTGTAACCTTGGTTTAGCTTCTTAGATTTAGCACAAAGAACAAGTAAAAAAAATATAGATAAATTGGACTTCATCAAAACTGAAATGTTTTTCTTCAGAAAACAAAATAGTAAGAAGATAACCTGCTGTACAATGAGATAAAGTGTTTCAAATCATACTGATTAAAGGACTTGTATCCAGAATAAATAAATAAATTTTCCAACTCAATAATGGAAACTCAATTTGAAGTGAGCAAAGAATAGGCATTCCATCAAAGAAAATAATCAGATTACTAATAAGGACATTAAAATTTGCATTAAGAAAATGTAAATTAAAACCACATTGAAGAGGAGAATAAAGTCAACATTATGGTGCAGTGTTTTCTATCATTATCTCCCAGAAGAATGTGAATTTAAACAATCACCCATGGGGGAGAGATTCTTAGGTGCTCTAACATATTCTCACCTGAAAACTGGTGTCAGATGCTAAGAAGCATTTTAAGAACCTGGAAAGTTCTTACTAAACTGTTAACTACTATTTCTGTTAGTTAATACTTACGTTGTTCTCATTTTCCAAGTACCATCATTTAATCTACCTTAAAATATTTATTGAGAAGTTTTAATAATGGTGTATAACAGTATATTGTGATTCAGGTGGTAAAGAATCCACCTGCAGCGCAGAAGACCTGGCTTCAATCCCTGCATTGGAAGATACCTGGAGAAGGGAACAGCAACCCACTCCAGTATTCTGGTCTGGAGAATTCCATGGGCTATGTATATAGTCCAGGGGGTCACAAAAGAGTCAGGCATGACTGAGTGACTTTCACTGTAGTAGTATATAAACACTTGGCCTGCTCAGTCTGCCCATGGCAAATATTAAATCCACAATGATTTTTAAAGACTGACCCTAAAGGCTCAGCCATTTTGCTTCTTCTTTGCCTGTCCCTTTTGCTGCCCCTGGTTTGCCCAGTCAGCACAGGCTAGTGGGCGTGGCAGGTGTAGTGTGGCTCAACACTCCGTCTCTGTGACTATCCAAAGCCACCTCCATCCTTGCTGCCACTTACTGTCTCGTATTTCCCCCTCATTCATGCTAAATATCTTTACGATGCATTTGTAGGAGTTTTTTTTTTTGGCCCTGTGGAATGATATATTTAAAATTTTGCCTTGTATTATTCTTTGCAAATTATCATGAACCTTTCTTACTTCTCCCCTAGCATCCTTATAAGACTGTAACTAAAGAGTTCTTCACAATTCCTGGCTCACAAGAAGAACTGAAATGATCTCCTGAGGGTAATTCTCTGTATAACCTCCCTATCAGGGAAGGGAATTAGACATATTTCTTGTCAAAACCTACAGGGACTCTTCTGTTGGCCATGACAACCAGCCTAGAACCAGAAGTTCCAAGGGGAAGACTGTTCAAGAGCTTTTTTTTATAAGCAAAGTGACATCTACCAGATTTAATGATCCATTTAGTAACATGCGAACAGCCCCATTTTTCTTTAACCAATCTATCGGAAAGAGGTGATGGCATAGATAATGTTTATCAAACAAACACCGCTGTGTGTGAAGTGCTGTGCTACATGCTGTGAGGAATAGAGCAAAAGGAATACAGTAACCCGCTTAGAGCTGTGCAGTTGGGAAGCTGAATGCATTTGTCAAGATGATGTGTAATGTGAAAAAAAAATGGAGAAGCTGTTTGAGGGTCTTTAAAACCAGGAAAGCTTCACAGGAATGATTTTTTTGTTAAGCTTGGTGGACTTCAGAGGATTTTAGTCAATGCAGAAGTGTAGGAAATGGCAGAAATATAACCACAATGTTTGAGAAATACTTTGATTAGAATACTTAATTAGAAAATGAGATTCTCACAACTCCCAGCAGTTTAGTGGGAGATGAGCCTGGAGATAGATTGAGGTCACGTTGAGGTGGACAGTTGCTGCTAATGGTATTAATTCCAGTCTTTAAATCTGTTTCCCAGGAAAGCAGTATAGCCAACAGAAAGAAGCTGAGTAACGTCTCTTGATGTTAAAAAAAAAAAAGTTATAGTGTTACTAGGTAACCAAGTTAAGACATAGTATAAATTATGAACCATACGCTTTCTTTTTTCCTTTAAGAGGATAAATTAATAGTACATTTCCACCAAAGGAAGGAGGAAGGATTCCTTTTACCAGTCAATATAAATCACTTGCATTCTCTCTTATGATAAAGAAGACTCTAAACAGTGGGAACACTTAGATTTGAAGTTCCCAGGAATGTATGAGGTGTACTTTTCATTTGTAGTTTGATGGTCTGGATTACTTCTCATCTTTGGTTTTGCCATATTCTTCCTTTTGGCAACATTTTAAGGAAGCACTGTGTGTGTGTGTGTGTGTGTGTGTGTGAGTGTATGTGTGTGTACATTAGTTGCTCAGTCATGTCTGACTCTTTGTGACCCTATGGACTGTAGCCCACCAGGCTTCTCTGTCCATGGGACTCTCCAGGCAAGAATACTGGAATGGGGTGCCATTTCTTTCTCCACCAATGGTGTCAGTCAGTTCAGTTCAGTTCAGTCGCTCAGTCCTGTCTGACTCCTTGTGACCTCATGAACCGCAGCACATCAGGCCTCCCTGTCCATCACCAATTCCCGGAGTTCACCTAAACCCATGTCCATCGAGTTAGTGATGCCATCCAACCATCTCATCCTCTGTTGTCCCCTTCTCCTCCTGCCCTCAATCTTTCCCAACATCAGGGTCTTTTCAAATGAGTCAGCTCTTCTCATCAGGTGGCCAAAGTATTGGAGTTTCAGCTTCAACATCAGTCCTTCCAATGAACACNGTTCAGTTCAGTTCAGTCGCTCAGTCCTGTCTGACTCCTTGTGACCTCATGAACCGCAGCACATCAGGCCTCCCTGTCCATCACCAATTCCCGGAGTTCACCTAAACCCATGTCCATCGAGTTAGTGATGCCATCCAACCATCTCATCCTCTGTTGTCCCCTTCTCCTCCTGCCCTCAATCTTTCCCAACATCAGGGTCTTTTCAAATGAGTCAGCTCTTCTCATCGGGTGGCCAAAGGTCTGGACTTTCAGCTTCAGTACCAGTCCCTCCAATGAACACCCAGGACTGATCTCCTTTAGGATGGACTGGTTGGATCTCCATGCAGTCCAAGGGACTCTCAAGAGTCTTCTCCAAAACTATGGTTCAAAAGCATTAATTTTTTGGCACTCAGCCTTCTTTATAATCCAACTCTCACATCCATAAATGACCACTGGAAAAACCATAGCCTTGACTAGACGGACCTTAGTCGGCAAAGTAATGTCTCTGCTTTTGAATATGATGTCTAGGTTCATCATAACTTTCCTTCCAAGGAGCAAGCGTCTTTTAATTTCATGGCTGCAGTCACCATCTGCAGTGATTTTGGAGCCCAGAGAAATAAAGTCAGCCACTGTAAACACTGTTTCCCCATCTACTTGCCATGAAGTGATGGAACCAGATGATGTGATCTTCGTTTTCTGAATGTTGAGCTTTAAGCCAACTTTTTCACTCTCCTCTTTCACTTTCATCAAGAAGCTCTTTAGTTCAATGGTGTCAAGCAGATGTTAAACATCCTGGCTACCTAATGATGCTTTCTCCTACATGTAATCAGGAGAACAGAAGAACAACAAAATAGAGGGAATTATAAGAGCCAACAGCCTTCCAAGAACTTGTTCACATAACAAATATTGATTTTTCCTTTTTTTTTTTTTTTGCCCAGCACCTTTTGACCTTTCCCAAATCATCTTCAGGAATCTATTCCAAAAGATTTTCCACCCTATGACAAAGTCTTCCTTTGGGAGTTTTGAGAGCTGTTCAGATAAGTTGAGCAGATGTAGAATTAAAAGCATTCATCCTCACACATACTGGCAAAGCAATTGAGAGGAAAGCATGGATTGCAGAGCATAAAATGGTATCAGTGCTAGAGAGCAGCAAAGTTGTTAGAGTCTTTTAAACAGAAGGGTACTAATTTCATTGATCATTGTGTGAAACCAAAGTTTCTTTTTGTCGTTTAAGGAAACATTCCCACCCTCTCTGTTTTAATCCTATATGATCTGTGCCATCCCTACTTTCCCCCCAAACTAACATGCTGCTAAGTCGCGTAGAGCAGCAAAGTTGTTAGAGTCTTTTAAACAGAAGGGTACTAATTTCATTGATCATTGTGTGAAACCAAAGTTTCTTTTTGTCGTTTAAGGAAACATTCCCACCCTCTCTGTTTTAATCCTATATGATCTGTGCCATCCCTACTTTCCCCCCAAACTAACATGCTGCTAAGTCGCGTCAGTTGTGTCCGACTCTGTGCGACCCCATAGATGGCAGCCCACCAGGCTCCCCCGTCCCTGGGATTCTCCAGGCAAGAACACTGGAGTGGGTTGCCATTTCCTTCTCCAGTGCATGAAAGTGAAAAGTGAAAGTGAAGTAGCTCAGTCATGTCCAACTCTTTGCGACCCCATGGACTGTAGCCTACCATGCTCCTCCTTCTGTGGGATTCTCCAGGCAAGAGTATTGGAGTGGAGTGCCATTGCCTTCTCCAAACTAACATGAAACATTTTAAATCTCCCTTCTTGCCCATGGAAAAAATGTATATCATAACAAAAAGCTGTTCTTTTTTCTTATTGTTTCCTCATCAGATTTCACATTTCAGATACTTTCTTAATTCCTGAGTCACTTCTGTCCAGATTGCAAATTTTTCTAAATTTCCCTCTCATTCTCTCTAACCCACGCCTAGTTTCAACTTCAGTGCTAGCCTGCCCTTGCTAAAGGGTAGGTTAGACAGAAAGAAGTTAGGTTATAATTAGATTATGGCTCTGTGTGTGTGTGTGTTTGTGAGAGAGAGAGAGAGAGAGAAGGAGAGGTCTACTGGGACATTCAAAGTAAAATATAAATATTAACCTTTCTGAGAAGCCTTCCCAGTCTCCCAGAAATGGGAATTTCCCTCCCCTGGATTCAACAAAACCTAGCTGATATTGTTGTAGCCACATTCTGAGAAACAGACTCTCAGAAGGACAATGCAGATAGTGGAGTGCAGTTTATTACACTGGCGGGCCCAAGGCAGAGGCTCCTCTTAGCCGAGGACCCCAACCAGTTTTTGTGAAAACTTTATATACCCTAAGTGTACGCTCCCAAACCCACCTCCCCAAATTCCCTGAAACTAGTCTGAACAAAGGAAAAGAAAGTTAACTGTGATGCATATGCCTTCAAGCTGGTTTTAGAAAAGGCAGAGGAACCGGAGATCAAATTGCCAACATCCGCTGGATCATCTAAAAGCAAGAGAGTTCCAGAAAAACATCTATTTCTGCTTTATTGACTATGCCAAAGCCTTTGACTGTGTGGATCACAATAAACTGTGGTAAANGCACCAAAGAATTGATGCTTTTGAACTGTGGCGTTGGAGAAGCCTCTTGAGAGTCCCTTGGTCTGCAAGGAGATCCAACCAGTCCATTCTGAAGGAGGTCAACCCTGGGATTTCTTTGGAGGGAATGATGCTAAAGCTGAAACTCCAGTACTTTGGCCACCTCATGCGAAGAGTTGACTCATTGGAAAAGACTCTGATGCTGGGAGGGACTGGGGGCAGGAGGAGAAGGGACGACCGAGGATGAGATGGCTGTGACTCGATGGACGTGACTCGATGGATGTGAGTCTGAGTGAACTCCGAGAGATGGTGATGAACAGGGAGGCCTGGCGTGCTGCGATTCATGGGGTCGCAAAGAGTCGGGCACGACTGAGCGACTGAACTGAACTGAAGCCTAGGTAGTTAACAGTGGACAATTATCAATAAGCTGGTGATCGTACCCCAATAAGCATAACAGAATTTATGATTCTATTCAGTTACACAGATAATCAGGGTATTTTTTAGGCAATGAAGAGTCTAGGTATGAACCCTGAGGCTCTTCCATCCTGGGGGTCTGGTTTTCCAGTTAGTATGTCGTTTCCATAAATAGTGGGCATATAGCTCAAAGTCCTTAGTCCAGCCCAAGATGGAGTCCTGCTTTCAAGACAGAGCCTGTTCTGTCTGTTTCCTTTTTCAATATCAATAGCTACCATTTACTGAGTCAGTAATATAGCATGTTCAATCTATGTCTGTATTTCTCAGTATATTGTAGGCTGAAGTCAGATGGCAGGTCTCATTCATCTTCATAACCAAGCTCCAAACAAGTATATAGCAGAATTACAGAAAATGATGTTGGAATTAAGGTAACAGTCAGTTTGAGGCACAATCTATATAGTATTTGAAATATGTTATCTCTTTAGGGAAATTCTCTTTACAGATATTTTCAGAATTATTAATAGACATCAGTGATAAGAGGAGGGATCGTATATCTTAAATAAGTAGAAAACAATATTGAGAATTTGCTACTTGATTAGAAAATGAGAGTGAAAAAATTATGTCTCCTCTTAAAGGATATTACCACCATAGATTCTGTGACTTTCATTCTTAGTGAGACAGCTTAGCAAAAACTGGAGATAATAACCCAGATGATGAATGAAATGATAAAACAAGTATAAGGAGGTAAAACGTAATAGAAAAAAGCAGCCTAAATAGAATTATTTAGCAGGTCATGTAAGTATGATCCAATAGATAATGAATCTTGGATGAAAGAGTCCAGGGACCTCCTATAAAGGGAAGGAGAGCTTGTATTTGCTATTATAAAATAGAGCATCATCTTGTGAATAGAATATTTTATGGTTTTGGTAACTGCCCTTGGTGAGTACAAAGCAACCCTGGAGATTATTGTAGTAAACTTTGTCATTTTTTAGCTTCAGCACATTTAATCTATCTCATTATCTTATTTGCATTTTATTCTCACATCTGGAGGAATTTTCCTTTGGTTGTAGTCTTACTACCGCCTCTGTTGCCTTCTGTTTATAGGCGCTGAGGGAAGGCAGACCCTTCTGCAATTTGTCTCTTGAACAATCGTATTACTTAAACCTCCTGATCATAACATATTCTACCAGAAGTTTGAATACTTAGAGAATATTTTGCAGGATCCCTTACAAGTGCATGCTCAGTCACTCANCATCTGGAGGAATTTTCCTTTGGTTGTAGTCTTACTACCGCCTCTGTTGCCTTCTGTTTATAGGCGCTGAGGGAAGGCAGACCCTTCTGCAATTTGTCTCTTGAACAATCGTATTACTTAAACCTCCTGATCATAACATATTCTACCAGAAGTTTGAATACTTAGAGAATATTTTGCAGGATCCCTTACAAGTGCATGCTCAGTCACTCAATCATATCTGACTCTTTGCAACCCCTCAGACTGTAGCCCAGCAGGCTTCTCGGTCCATTGGATTATCCTAATACGAATAATGGAGTGGGTTGCCATTTCTTCCTCCAAGGGATCTTCCAAACCAGGGATTGAACCCACGTCTCCTGCGGCTACTGCATTGGCAGGGGGATTCTTTGTCACTGAGCCACCTGGGAAACCCCTCCTTTAAGAGTGGCTGTAGTGTTATCTTGGCGCATATTTTCTGAGCCTCATCCTGCAACTGTTATGCCCAAGTCGCGAAACCTCCTCTCCCAGTGACCACCAGGGAGCTGATATCCGACGCAAAAGCAAGAGAGTCTTTATTACCAAGCTCGAGCTGGGGCTCCCACCGTTACCGACGCAGCGGCTATAGGGAGGAGCCCCGCATTTTGGATTACATTGCTTATATAGGGAGCGTTCATGAAAAAAAGAATTTATAGGTAGGGGGACGTCTGATTGGTCACTTTCTTTCGAAGGGTTCTGTGTTGGTTTTTGATTGGTCCCCATTACCTAGGTAGACCACAAGTTCCTGAATGTTAAGTCAGGAGATTCTGGTCTGGGGTCCGATTGACTCGTGGGTGGTGGGGTGAGGTCAGGGGATTTCCAAAGGCTCTTTTCCTGGAACCTTACAAAATGGAGTTTTTCTGTTAACAAAATGGAGTAGCTTAGATTCTTCACAACCATACTATACCATCAAAATCTTTGAGTCTAGCAGTTCCTATATATACATCTATGTATAAGTATATAAGCTCACATACAAACATTTTTTGTAGGATAGCAGGCATCTATTTCTGTTACTTGCAACCTAGAAAACTGTCTCTCAGAGATAGAATTTCCTGATTTTTGAGTAAGGATTTGAGTGAAGAAACTTAAATCTCCCACAAGTTTGTTTGTTTGTTAATTTTCTATGTTTTGATGCTGCTGGCTCAAAAATTTCCAAGAAGTTTGGTCTGTTTTCATCTCTGTCACAGACTACTGAAAGCTTGCTGCTGCAAACCATGTGTAATGGTGGGATGTGTGACCTCCGGAGGAGAGAATTTCAATCCAGGGTCAGAGACTTGACTACTTGGAGCTACTTGGAGTTTTAGTGTAGCAAAGTTTTTCTAAAATGTAATGTAGAGATAAAGAAAGCTTCTGACATAGACATCAGAAGGGAACAGAAAGAGTGCCCCCTTGCTAGTTTTTAGCAAGGTGTTTCATGTCTGTTAGAAAGCTATGAATCAGATAAGAGAGACACCTCAAGGCTGAGGGAATTTCACTGGCCCCTCTCCCACAATATGCATTTTTGAGATAGGATGGCACGATGTGTGTCATCCCCATGGCCATAAAATAATTGACAGGAATACTGGTTTGTTGAGTCATGGTCAGCCCAAGGTTTGACAAAAGAGAAAAATTAGTCTTAGTGGAACCATTTTGAAGAAAGACAAATTCCAAAGCAAATTGATAGTCTCATTAACATAGCTTAAGAAAAACATTTCCATGAGAAAAACCACATTGGTTAGCTCAAGGCAGAACCAGGTGTGGTCCTGTGGTCAGCACAGAATTAAAAGACACCTCTTTCAGTTTTGTGTAGCAAAGAAAAAAAAAAAAAAAAAATCCGCCACTTGCAGTTTATTTCCCCCTGCCGCTTGGGGACCTCTGGCCTTCCTGCCTGTTACACCTCACTATCATTTATACAAAAGTCTTAAGGGGCTTTCTAGTGTATATAATATATTTTATTGAATACAAATCTTTGTGTGATTAAAATCCTTATCCTGATCATTTTCTTGGTAGGAAATCCAATAGTGTTTGTTCTCTGTGTCACAGATTACAATGTAAATGTAAGAGAAACAGTAAGGAAATAACTTGGTCAAGGGATGAATTAATTCAGTTAACCATCTCTTGTGAAAAGTATTTGTTTCTAGGTTTTACATTATTATAAAATATTAGATAATGAACACCCTTTTAATTGATGCTTCCTCTCTTCCTATACTATTGTTTAGGCTCATTCTTTAAAAAAATGGCAATACTGAGTTACAATGTAATAGGACCCTTAAGACAGTTAAATACATTGTCAAATTATATTCCAGAAGTGCTATACAAATTATCTGTTTAGCGTTCTTAAAATACTTGTTCGCTGTACTTCCACTTTTCCTCTCTTCCCGGGTGCTTCCTATTCCCTTGATTTTTTAAAAAAATATGGTGCATAAAAATGTTGTCCTTCATGAATTTGAATTAGGTTGATTAGTGAGGTTTTCAACCACCAAATCTCCTCTGTGGAAATGGTTGACTAATGACCTTAAACCACTAATACAGTGTTCTTTTTTTATCTGGTTATTAGCAGTCTCAAAATTGAGTCATCTCTGTCATCAGTCTGCTACCATCAACCCCAGCTGTCACAAACTTAGTTCCAAAAATCACTCATGCTGCAAGTTGTGCTGTCAACCTGAATGTATATCCACTGGATACTTCAGTCTTGAATTTAATTGCCTGAAAAGTGTACTTCCCTTGGAAGTACCTCTAGTCTGCCTCTGAAGACTCCCCAGACTCTTTAAATCAAATTCCAGACTGTCCTTTACTAAAGAGAAATGGTTTTCAAATTTATTTCTCATAGAATTGTTTGCAGTGTTATCACAATTACTATTCCATAGAGCCAATATTCTATAGAACCCACATTCAGTTCAGTTCAGTTCAGTCGCTCAGTCATGTCCGACTCTTTGCGACCCCATGAATCGCAGCACGCCAGGCCTCCTTGTCCATCACCAACTCCCGGAGTTCACTCAGACTCACGTCCATCAAGTCGGTGATGCCATCCAGCCATCTCATCCTCGGTCGTCCCCTTCTCCTCCTCCCCCCAATCCCCCCCAGCATCAAAGTCTTTTCCAATGAGTCAGCTCTTCACATGAGATGGCCAAAGTACTGGAGTTTCAGCTTTAGCATCATTCCTTCCAAAGAACACCCAGGGCCGATCTTCAGAATGGACTGGTAGGATCTCCTTAAAGTCCAAGGGACTCTCAAGAGTCTTCTCCAACACCACAGTTCAAAAGCATCAATTCTTTGGCGCTCAGCCTTCTTCACAGTTCAACTCTCACATCCATACATGGCCACAGGAAAAACCATAGCCTTGACTAGATGGACCTTTGTTGGCAAAGTAATGTCTCTGCTTTTGAATATGCTATCTAGGTTGGTCATAACTTATCTTCCAAGAAGTAAGCGTCTTTTAATTTCATGGCTGCAGTCACCGTCTGCAGTGATTTATAGAACCCACATTAAGCCTTGTTTAATAGCATCCAGAAAAATTAATTCAGAACTTCATGAAGTCAGTGTAAACATAGGGATGATGGGGGGGTGGGAGGAGGGAGGAGGGTTCATGTTTGGGAGTTCGTGTACACCTGTGGAGGATTCATGTCAATGTATGCCAAAACTAGTAGAGTACTGTAAAGTAAAATAAAATAAAATTTAAAAAAACAAACAAACAAAAAAAAAGAAAGAAAATGACTGACCCACATTTTGGGTGAATTTTATATGTAATGTGTAATTTACTTTAAGAAGTAATCCTCCCAAACTGTAATGAATCACAGGTGCTTATACAAATCTCTCTTCATTCCTTATCTGCTTTACTAAGGAAATGATGGAAACCTAGACTTCCTCTTGCTAATTGGATCTGATTTTGGTCTATCGTTCCCCTCCCCTTCCTGCTTCTGTTCCCCTTCCACCTCCTCCCTTTCTTCTTGTCTCAGATCCCCTCTTCCCACTCTTATACCATCTTCCTCCTTGTAATAATAAATGTTGAAGTTGTTCTGATACCCTTTCATGTGTCCAGACACTGTTTTTCCCCACATCACTCCGCTGGGCTACTGATTTCTTAAATCTGAGTCATACTGAAAACCTACCTTATATACCAGTGCTAATCGAATTAGTAGCATTCTGAAGGAGGTTTGTTCCCTCTCATATCCTTTGCACAAAGTTTGGTACTAATTATGGGTACTTATGTCCATCTGGCAGAGAAGGCGATGGCACCCCACTCCAGTACTCTTGCATGGAAAATCCCATGGACGGAGGAGCCTGCTGGGCTGCAGTCCATGGGGTCGCGAAGAGTCAGACACGACTGAGCGACTCCCCTTTCACTTTTCACTTTCATGCATTGGAGAAGGAAATGGCGGCCCACTCCAGTGTTCTTGCCTGGAGAATCCCAGGGATGGGGGAGCCTGGTGGGCTGCCGTCTATGGGGTCATACAGAGTCGGACACGACTGAAGTGACTTAGCAGCAGCAGCAGCAGCATGTGCATCTGGAATGATTTCACACTGTATTTGCTTGCTCTATTTGTTTCAGTCTCAGCTGTACTCCTTAATCTAAGCACTTTGTTCCCTGCCCTGGCTGCAGCAGCTCAGTAGTGCATCTAGTAAACTATTTAAGGAGATTAAAACATTTTGGCAGATTAGAAGGCATATTTAAAATGTTAATTACCTATCAGTTCTTCAGTACTCCTCTCTTCCTGCTCTGATTCCCCCATTTTATACTTATCCAAATGGAGAATAATTTCAGGATACAAAAGCAACAGAAACACATATGGATTTTTAAAGTTAACCAGGAAGCTGTATTTGAGGAAAATCTTGCACTCTGTTTTAATTTCTGATTCAGTCTCAATGATATATGACTATATGGCATATGCAAAATAGCATTTTTTGTATTTACTAAGCATTTGTACTTTTCTTTTTTTCTCATAAGGACATAGCAACAAGGCAGACATAATTGTAGATGGAGAAACAGAGGTTTAGAAATGTCACAGTACAAATAAGTCCATGGTGACAGCTTGTAAAAAGGAGACCCAGGACTAAAACATAAGCCTTGTGAATTCCATTCCGTGTTTTCTTTTTCTCTCAAACAGTGGAAAATCTTGGTTTTGCCTGTAAGAGTCATATTAGAAGGCTTTTTCCTTTGTTCTAATCAGCCCGTACAGGTGCACACCCCATGAGCAGATGGAAGTGCAATTAAGACAGATGTGATGACAGCTCATCCACAGACTGTAATGTTTTAAAACCCCAGTCCTTGTCGACAAGCATGGGGCACAGCAGGCACACCACAAGAAGACTCAAACACGGGCACAAGATTTGTTCAAGCTGTAGGTCTCTCCAAACTTTGAAAGCGAGGTGGCGTTTAGGGATTTTGAAATCCTACATCTATTCATAATTTCCATAGGTAATGAACATTTTTTACATTGTTGAATATAATTAGAAAAAATAAAGGTCAATGCAGGATCATTGATTATTTATGCACTATAAGCCCAGTGAGAGATAAGTCAGAATGAGAGAGGGACAAAAGCTTTGGTGTCCAGAGCGTGAGCTGTTATATCTGTATTATGTGAAGAGCCTAGATGAGTGCTGGGGGCAGGCTTTCAGTAATCCTTCCTTCTTTCCTCAGGAAAACCTTTAAACCTTAGCTATTATTTTCAACATTAAAAATTTCTGTAAGTAGGCCTTCTGGTTAGGATAAATTGCAGGCACCAAGGCAAGAGGCATCAAGATGAACATCCTCATGGGTCCAAATGGCAAAGTTGAAGCCCATTGGGCATTATGCTTGGGGTTATGCCCTCAACCTCCTTATTCCTTGTGAGATTGTTGTATGAAGGGGCAGAAGAGCAAGTACCTGTGGTCAGATAAAGATTTACATCCACTTCTGTGTTCAGTTCTGTCGCTCAGTCGTGTCTGACTCTGTGATCCCATGGACTGCAGCACGCCAGGCTTCCCTGTCCTTCATCAACTCCCAAAGCTGGCTCAAACTCACGCCCATCAAGTTGGTGATGCCATCCAACCATATCTCCTCTATCTTACCCTTCTCATCCTGCTTTCAATCTTTCCCAGCATCAGGGTCTTTTCCAGTGAGTCAGTTCTTTGCATCAAGTGGCCAGATTACTGGGGCTTCAGCTTCAGCATCAGTCCTTCCAATGAATAGTCAGGACTGATTTCCCTTAGGATGGACTGGTTGGATCTCCTTGCAGTCCAAGGGACTCTCAAGAGTTTTCTCCAACACCACGGTTCAAAAGCATCAATTCTTCGGCTCTCAGCTTTATAGTCCAACTCTCACATCCATACATGACCCCTGGAAAAACCATAGCTTTGACTAGACGGACATTTGTTGGCAAAGTAATGTCTCTGCTTTTTAATATGCTGTCTAAGTTGGTCATAGCTTTTCTTCCAAGGAGCAAGCGTCTTTTAGTTTCATGGCTGCAGTCACCATCTGCAGTGATTTGGGAGCCCAAGAAAATAAAATCTGTCACTGTTTCCATTGTTTCCCCAGCTATTTCCCAGGAAGTGATGGGACTGGATGCCATGATCTTCATTTTTTTGTTGAGTTGTAAGCCAGCTTTTTCACTCTCCTCTTTCAACTTCATCAAGAGGCTTTTTAGCTCCTCTTCACTTTCTGCCATAAGGGTGGTGTCATCTGCACATCTGAGTTTATTGATATTTCTCCAGGCAATCTTGATTCCAGCCTGTGCTTCATCTAGTCCGGCATTTCACATGATGTCCTCTGCATATAAGTAAATAAGCAAAGTGACAATACGCAGCCACTTCCGTGTAGCATTGTGCACATTTCTTGACCCCTGTAAATGTCACTTTAATTTACTTGTCTGTTGAATAGTAATACTGGATTTTGCTAGCTACCTCTCAGTGATGTTTAAGAAGCTTGTATGAGATGATAATTGTGAAAGTTTGACTGTTTTAAGTGATTTCTATATAATTCCCTTCTATAATAGTTGAGCTCTTACACCTGTCAGGAATCAGTAAGCATAGAAAGACCAACCTGGCGATTCTGCAGAAAGACCATAATAGGAGGTCATAAGAGAGAACCAGAAAGAATTAGAATCTATTTCTTCCTCTCACTATGCAGTGGTTTTAAAGTTTAGTCTGTGTTAGACTCTTCTGAGAATAATGCTAAAATGTAGGTCCCTGGACCACATTACCAGAGATTCTGATACACCCAGTCTAGCCAGGAACCAGGATTCTGATTTATTATTAAATGCTCGATGTGGTTCTAAAGGTGACTTGAGGATCCTAATGTGAAAAATATCGACTAAACACTTTATCTATGATGCTTACTCACCATGGGTAGTAAGTGGCTTGGGAACAAAATTCATACTTAATTGATTTTTGCAGACTCATAGAGTGTGAGGCATTAGACCCACTAGTGTTTTCAGCTGAAAAGGGTGCTTTTCATGTGTTCTGTTAATTAACTTTAGTGCTAAAGATTTGTTCTTTACCACATTTCACTTCATATTTTAAGAATTAAAATCCGGGTTCTGAATTAAGGTGAGAGATGAGTGATCAAATGTGGCGAAGATTGATGGCTTTTCCCCCAAAGCTGTTTTCTCTGTTCTAAAAAGATACTCCACTTTAATCTGAGCAAGTTGATGCCCAGAGTAAACATTTTGCAACATCCTTTCCAACTGGCTGAGCCATGTTACCAGTCCCTCATTCTCACCACTGTTCTATAAGCAAAAGAGATATCTATTGCTTCTAGGTTGTAGCCATAAAGGAAATGAATTTACTCTTCTCTTTCCCCTTCCTTGATGGTAGAATGTAAATACAGAGGTGAAGACATCTTGGACCAAACAGTCCAGTCTATTTGGTTAACACAGCCAAAGAAGTTAACAGGGAAGTTAAGATCTCCAAGGAACAGAATCACATGGCTTTGACTTATGTGTTAGAAAGGCAGAAAAATGAAACTTGTGTCTTGTGTAAAATTCTGCTAATCTGAGTCCATACCATGCAAAACTAAGCCCAGTTGGTTCTAATATATGCATCAAATAAGCACCCAGGATTAGAACAGTGAAATATTATAATGTGAAATGAATAGCCTTACTTATCTCGCTTGTAAAATGAACACTCTAGTACCTCCCTTCTAAGGCTATTAGAAGAACCACAAGATGTAAATATGCATGCAAATTGCATGATGAAATGCCTGCAACTTTGTAAATACAGCCTTCTAATGATTTTAATTACTGAGTAATTTATGCCATTATTTATAAGTCATTGACTCTATGATAAAGATACTGTGCTAAGGTTAGTAGAATAACTGAGATATAAAGAAAAACTGACTCCAGCTCTAAACTTTAAGTGGAACTTGAGTGATCTCCAGGCCAAAAGACCTTGAGTAGAAAACCCTAGCCCAGTGTACGTTTGGCATCAGACCCCTGATGATTTGCTGGAAAACATAACCACAAGCCAAGCAGGGGCAATGCTGAGTTCCAAGGCCCTTACAACATACAAAGGTAATGTCTGTGAAAGTGGGTACTAGAAAGGTTATTTGGATGACTGATTTACTATTCATGGAGAGTGTACAGTGCAGGGTTTTTGTTGAAGGCTTTTTGAATCATATTCCCATCGTCATGAAAAATAACCCCGTCACAGTACTACAGCCAGAAAGATTTATGTGTGTGCTTTTACCATATTTGAGAGGGCTGCTTAGCAACAATGCTAGGGGAACATTTGAAGGTAGCCATGTGTTAGTTAGATAATATGTATTATTTAAAAGCATTCAAGGTGGGGTGGTGAAGGTGAAGGAATGGGAGCAGTCAACTTAAATTGTGTCTGCTGCTGCTGCTGCTAAGTCACTTCAGTCGTGTCTGACTCTGTGGGACCCCACAGATGGCAGCCCACCAGGTTCCCCCGTCACTGGGATTCTCCAGGCAAGAATACTGGACTGGGTTGCCATTTCCTTCTCCAATGCATGAAAGTGAAAAGTGAAAGGGAAGTCGCTCAGTCGTGTCCGACTCTTAGCAACCCCATGGACTGCAGCCCAGCAGGCTCCTCCGTCCATGGGATTTGCCAGGCAAGATCACTGGAGTGGAATGCCATTGCCTTCTCCAAAATTATGTCTACATGATATGAACTAGAGAGATTTTGCTGTGAACACAAATCCAGACAATGGAATTCCCACTAGATTGTTTCTCTATAAATTGGGGGCAAGTTGTTACATGCTTTCAGCAGTGCTTTTCAAACTTGAGTGAGTAGCAGAATCACCTGAAATGCTTATTAAAATAGCCAGACCACACTCTCAGAGTTTCTCATTCAGTTAATTCTGGGTAAATTGGGGGCCCAATAAGTATCAGGTGATTCTACTGCTGCTTGCATTGATTGCGTCAGTGCTCAGTCATGTCTGACGCTTTACGACCCCCTGACTGTGGCCCACCAGCTCCTCTGTCCATGGGATTCTCCAGGCAAGAACACTGGAGTGGGTTGCTGTTTCCTACTCCAGGGGACCTTCCGGGCCCAGGGGTTGAACCCGTGTCTCTTGCGTCTCCTGCATTGGCAGGCAGAGTCTTTACCGCTGAGCCACCTGGGAAGTTGCTGCTCATCCAGAAAAGAGATTTTGAGGCCCACTGGCTTACAGGAAGTTCTAGTAAAGTTTAGTAGGTAAGCAAACTGTTTCTGTGTTGATATCTTTCAAGGTCGTAGGGTTCCTCTCATTCGCTATCCACAGAGAGGTTAGATTATAAAATTCTAGATAGTAGAAACCACGTCTTTTTTGTTATTGTAACTGAGGCTTTGTCTAGTGCTGGGCATTTCTTAGCTGTTTGGGTTTTTTGGTTTCTTTTTCTAAGAGGAAGCCTTTCTGCCTTCTTTCTTCTCCTTCATTGTGGCAACAATCCAGACAACAATACATTTCTTTCAGACATGTCTGTGTTGTGAAAAGTGCTTTGTATAACATGCCAGTAATTGCGTCACAGGTGAGAATTCCTCCTCTGTTATGGACATAGCTGCATTTGGGGGTGGGAGGCAGGGATAAGGTTTTTATGAGCCTGGACCATGGAGACAGGAGATCTGATGGAAGTCAAAACCTGGGTTTGAATCCTGGCTTTGTTTTTTATTTGCCCTGTGAGTTAAGAGAATCGCCTAATCTGTGTCCTTACTTTACTGTTCAGTTCAGTCGCTGAGTCGTGTCCAACTCTTTGTGACCCATGGACTGCAGCATGCCAGGCTTCCCTGTCCATCACCAGCTCCCAGAGCTTGTTCAAGCTTGCGTGCATCGAATTGGTGATGCCATCCAACCTTCTCATCCTCTGTCGTCCCCTTCTTCTCCCGCCTTCAATCCTTCCCAGCATCAGGGTCTTTTCCAATGAGTCAGTTCTTCGCATCAGATGGCCAAAGTATTAGAGTTTCAGCTTTAGCATCAGTCCTTCCACTGAATATTCAGGGCTGATTTCCTTTAGGATTGACTGGCTTGATCTCCTTGCAGTCCAAGGGACTCTCAAAGAGTCTTCTGCAACACCACAGTTCAAAAGCATCAATTCTTCAGTGCCCAGCTTCAATGTTCAACTTCACTGTTACATGGGTTTTATTATTTGGAATATTCATAACATACTTTATGATACATCAAGACTTAAATGGGTTAATGCATTTAAAGTTCAATTATATTCATTTCTTTCAGCTGAAGGTTTTTTGATTTTAACTTAAGGGAAATAAAAATTATTCCTGGTAAAAATATTTAGCAGTAGTAAAAAGGAATGACTGAGTACTTGTGAAAAAAAAAAAAGAGATGAAATGATGTCTTAGCAAGAGAGGTTTCTACAGTGGAACAGAGATAAAGCTAGATCTGACTATCTCTGTATCTATAAGGTAGGCAGGATGAGTAAGGGAAGGGGGACTGTTGGTATGAGTATAAGGACCAAGGAATATAGATACTGTAGGGAAAGAGCAAATTAGCCAATACTGCTGTGGTAAGAGACTCTCTCCCCACAAGTTGTAAACACATGGCTGTGTAACAGCTGAGAGCATTTGTCAAAACAGTGCACGTACAATGTCCTACATAAGCACCACCTGAAAAGTTCTTGTAGGTGAGGCAAGTCAAGTTGCATTGAGTTTCACAGTCCTTGTTGCTGCTGCGTCAGCCCTTGGAGAGTAAAGTCTGTCTGCCTTGCCGATGCTAATAATGAATGCCATAGTACTATAGCTCCTCACATGTTTTTCCAGCTTCCCTACCCACATCTTGCCTACCCTGGTTTCAACGAATGGTGATATACAGCAAGACAGATACAACTGAATGTAAAATGTTGCTTGCTTAAAATTGTACGTTTGTAAAAATACTCAATTTGCAAAACTATTTTTTCTTGTGTATGCTTGGCTGTTGTTCAGTCACTCAGTTGCATCTCTTTGCAACCCATAGACTACAGCATGCCAGGTTTCCCTGCCCTTCACTATCTCCTGGAGTTTGCTCAAAGGGAAAAGATTCTATTGTTGGGAAAATTGAGGGCAGAAAGAGAAGGGGGCAACAGAGGATGAGATGGTTGGATGGCATCACTGACTCAAGGGGCATGTCTGGATTTGTCATAGCTTTCTTTCCAAGGAGCAAGTGTCTTTTAATTTCATGGCTGCAGTCACCGTCTGCAGTGATTTTGGAGCCCAAGCAAATGTCACCATTTCCATTGCTTCCCCCTTTATTTGCTTTGAAATAATGGGACTGGATGGCATGATCTTAGTTGCTGGATGTTGAGTTTTAAGCCAGCTTTTACACTCTCCTTTTTCACTTTCATCAAGAGGCTCTTTAGTTCCTCTCACTTTCTGCCATAAGGGTGGTGTCATCTGCATATCTGAGGTTATTGATATTTGTCCCATCAATCTTGATTCCAGCTTGTGCTTCATCAAGCCCAGCTTTTCGCATGATGTACTTGGCATATAAGTTAGCTCAGCTGGTAAAGAATCCACCTGCAATGCCTGAGACCTGGTTTTGATCCCTGGGTTGGGAACATCCCCTGGAGGAGAGCATGGTGACCCTCTCCAGTATTCTGGCCTGGAGAATCCCCATGGACAGGGGAGCCTGGCTGGCTACAGTCCATGGAATTGCCAAGAGTTGGGCATGACTGAGTGACTAAGCACACACACACCTGTCTCTTATACACATCTAGATGTGTATAAGAGACAGGNGGCTACAGTCCATGGAATTGCCAAGAGTTGGGCATGACTGAGTGACTAAGCACACACACACGTTTCACTCTCCTCTTTCACCTTCATCAAGAAGCTCTGTAGTTCCTCTTCGCTTTCTGCCATTAGGGTGGTGTTATCTGCATATCTGAGGCTATTGATATTCCTCTCAGCAATCTTTGATTCCAGCTTGTGATTCATCTAGCCCCACATTTCACCTAATGTAGTCTGCATATAAGTTAGATAAGCAGAGTGACAATATATAACCTGAGATGATATTCCTTTCCCAATTTTGAACCAGCCCATTATTCCATGTGTTAATTCATTTTTAATAAGTGACAAAAAGGATATTTATAGTTTAACACATGGTGTCTGACATACTATCCATTATTTCAATAGATCTTAAGTTCTTATTGATTAATCTGCTACTTAAACTTTCAAAGAGATGTCTGTGGTATAAGGCCACTTTATAATAAAGCAAACTTAATATTTATAAAGTTTTAATAAAATTTTAGTAATATCCAACTTTAAACAATCATGCTGATACTCCTCAAAGAATATATATTTCATATGGAAGATCCAATATACTTCATTTTAAGTGGTGAATATACTGATTATTTCAGCCTATTGCTTTGTAGATTGTGAAACCAGATATTGTTTTTAATAAAGTTTAACAGATTTATTTTAATAATTTTATATTTTAGAGTAGTTTCAGGTTCACAGAATTGAGCAAAAAGTAGATACTCATATATACCCTACATCTCCGTATACCTGACACTCCCTCTACTATCAGCATCCCGCACAAGTGTTTCTTTTGTTGTAATCAGTGAACCCACTTTGACACATCATTGTCACCCAAAGTTCAAAGCTTACATTAGGGTTTACTCGTGGTGTTGTATATTCTATGAGTCTTGACAAATGTGTAATTATATAATCCATTCCTACAGTCTCATACAGAATAATTTCACTCCCATGATAATAATAATTTCGCTGCCTCTTCATCCCTCCCTCTCTCAGACCCTTAGCAAATGGTGATCTTTCACTGTCTCCATAATTTTACTTCTTCATAATGTCATATGGTTGGACTGCTGTAGAATGTGTACTTTTCAGGTTGACTCCTTATATTTAGTAATGTTCATTTAAGTGTGCTTTTCATGGTTTGATAGCTCATTACTTTTCAGTGCTAAATAATATTTTATTGTTTGGATGTACCACATTTCATTCGTTCACCTACTGAAAGATATCTTGGTGGCTTTCAAGTTTTGGAAATGATGAATAAAGCTCATTGTAAAGCATGAGTATCCTTGTGAAGGTTTTATGTAAACCTAAGTTTTAACTCCTTTGCGTAAACATCAAGGAAAGCAATTGCTGGATCATATGTAGAGAATATATATATAGTTTTACAATAAACTGTCAACTGTCTTCCAAAGTCATTGAGTCATTTTATATTCTTAGCAACAGTGAGTGAGAGTTTCTGTTGTTACAACTCTTGACAACATTTGGTGGTGTCAGTGTTTTGAATTGTTGCCATTATAATAGTCAGTGGTATCTCACTGTTTTAATTTGAAATTCCCTAACGACATATGATATAGAGCATTGGTACATATGCTGCTAAGTTGCTTCAGTCGTGTCTGACTCTGTGCAGCCCCACAGACGGCAGCCCACCAGGCTCCCCCGTCCCTGGGATTCTCCAGGCAAGAATACTGGAGTGGGTTGCCATTTCCTTCTCCAGTGCATGAAAGAGAAAAATGCAAGTGAAGTCGCTCAGTCTGTCCGACTGTTAGCGACCCCATGGACTGCAGCCCACCAGGCTACTCCGTCCATTGGATTTTCCAGGCAAGAGTACTGGGGTGGGGTGCCATTGCCTTCCCCATATAATAATGCCTTTGTACCCACCGTACATGGGTTAGAGGAGCAGTTATTTAATATTTAAAGAATAAATAAATGAATGAATAAATGAGTCAAATCAAAACCGAGGTTCTGACTTTAATAGTGAAATTTGAGGTGGAGAGAGGTAAATTTGCCATGAAACCCTTCAGTGGTGTTGTGAGAGCAACTCCCCTGTCTACAGCATTCAGAGTGCAGACTGCTCCTTTACAGGCCCTGTAGGTGCTGTCGCTGATCATAAGTAGGGAGCTTTTACATGACTGTCCCTCTGGAACTGTCCTGTGAACACCCTTCCCATGCTTGATCTAAGCTGCCAGATCATGCGTTCAGTGCATACTTTTTTAATACTGTAAATATGAAAGAAACTGAAGAGCAGGTAGACCCAACCAGACAACCACTAGGCAAGTACTGATGAGCAGAAATAAAGAAAATTAAAGTATGAATAAATAAGACCCCCATCACAAAGTGAATCTGCACACCAGATTCCAAAATACAGAAAATCCCTAGTGCTATGAAACATAGTAAATAAAATTAACAGAATTATTGTAGATAATTTTTTTAAATCTGACAAAAAAAAGAAAACTTTTGTTTTACTTTGTTTTACACGAACANTTCTTATTGATTAATCTGCTACTTAAACTTTCAAAGAGATGTCTGTGGTATAAGGCCACTTTATAATAAAGCAAACTTAATATTTATAAAGTTTTAATAAAATTTTAGTAATATCCAACTTTAAACAATCATGCTGATACTCCTCAAAGAATATATATTTCATATGGAAGATCCAATATACTTCATTTTAAGTGGTGAATATACTGATTATTTCAGCCTATTGCTTTGTAGATTGTGAAACCAGATATTGTTTTTAATAAAGTTTAACAGATTTATTTTAATAATTTTATATTTTAGAGTAGTTTCAGGTTCACAGAATTGAGCAAAAAGTAGATACTCATATATACCCTACATCTCCGTATACCTGACACTCCCTCTACTATCAGCATCCCGCACAAGTGTTTCTTTTGTTGTAATCAGTGAACCCACTTTGACACATCATTGTCACCCAAAGTTCAAAGCTTACATTAGGGTTTACTCGTGGTGTTGTATATTCTATGAGTCTTGACAAATGTGTAATTATATAATCCATTCCTACAGTCTCATACAGAATAATTTCACTCCCATGATAATAATAATTTCGCTGCCTCTTCATCTCTCCCTCTCTCAGACCCTTAGCAAATGGTGATCTTTCACTGTCTCCATAATTTTACTTCTTCATAATGTCATATGGTTGGACTGCTGTAGAATGTGTACTTTTCAGGTTGACTCCTTATATTTAGTAATGTTCATTTAAGTGTGCTTTTCATGGTTTGATAGCTCATTACTTTTCAGTGCTAAATAATATTTTATTGTTTGGATGTACCACATTTCATTCGTTCACCTACTGAAAGATATCTTGGTGGCTTTCAAGTTTTGGAAATGATGAATAAAGCTCATTGTAAAGCATGAGTATCCTTGTGAAGGTTTTATGTAAACCTAAGTTTTAACTCCTTTGCGTAAACATCAAGGAAAGCAATTGCTGGATCATATGTAGAGAATATATATATAGTTTTACAATAAACTGTCAACTGTCTTCCAAAGTCATTGAGTCATTTTATATTCTTAGCAACAGTGAGTGAGAGTTTCTGTTGTTACAACTCTTGACAACATTTGGTGGTGTCAGTGTTTTGAATTGTTGCCATTATAATAGTCAGTGGTATCTCACTGTTTTAATTTGAAATTCCCTAACGACATATGATATAGAGCATTGGTACATATGCTGCTAAGTTGCTTCAGTCGTGTCTGACTCTGTGCAGCCCCACAGACGGCAGCCCACCAGGCTCCCCCGTCCCTGGGATTCTCCAGGCAAGAATACTGGAGTGGGTTGCCATTTCCTTCTCCAGTGCATGAAAGAGAAAAATGCAAGTGAAGTCGCTCAGTCTGTCCGACTGTTAGCGACCCCATGGACTGCAGCCCACCAGGCTACTCCGTCCATTGGATTTTCCAGGCAAGAGTACTGGGGTGGGGTGCCATTGCCTTCCCCATATAATAATGCCTTTGTACCCACCATACATGGGTTAGAGGAGCAGTTATTTAATATTTAAAGAATAAATAAATGAATGAATAAATGAGTCAAATCAAAACCGAGGTTCTGACTTTAATAGTGAAATTTGAGGTGGAGAGAGGTAAATTTGCCATGAAACCCTTCAGTGGTGTTGTGAGAGCAACTCCCCTGTCTACAGCATTCAGAGTGCAGACTGCTCCTTTACAGGCCCTGTAGGTGCTGTCGCTGATCATAAGTAGGGAGCTTTTACATGACTGTCCCTCTGGAACTGTCCTGTGAACACCCTTCCCATGCTTGATCTAAGCTGCCAGATCATGCGTTCAGTGCATACTTTTTTAATACTGTAAATATGAAAGAAACTGAAGAGCAGGTAGACCCAACCAGACAACCACTAGGCAAGTACTGATGAGCAGAAATAAAGAAAATTAAAGTATGAATAAATAAGACCCCCATCACAAAGTGAATCTGCACACCAAATTCCAAAATACAGAAAATCCCTAGTGCTATGAAACATAGTAAATAAAATTAACAGAATTATTGTAGATAATTTTTTTAATCTGACAAAAAGAAAGAAAACTTTTGTTTTACTTTGTTTTACATGAACAGGATGTATTGGTGGCTGTGAAAAAGGGTGGGCAGGGGGGTGCAGGCAGTGTCAAAGCTTGCTTGGCGGTGCGTTCCAGCAGGGTAGTGCAGCTATTCACATACCTTTGACTGAAGACCAGCCCTCCTCTGTCTTCATCCCACGGAGCACACAGCTTTGGGAGTGAGGCACGTGGAGCCGTGAGGAAGGAGGCGGGTCCTCGCCTTTGTCCACACTGCCTACTGCTGCTCACATTCAGTGGTTTAGTGAGGCCCTCCGGTCGGCCCCGCCCAGGTAGGCCCAAGGCCCTGGCGGAGCACTGACAAGGCCGAACCTGACTATCTAGAGGAAGTAAAAGTTTAACACGGTTTCCGTAGGTGAACTTGGGGAGGACCCACCAACTCGGTGCTGAGCGTGCAAGTTTGCCCCCCTCGCGGCCCTGGACATGTAGGAGGGATGGGGTGCCCACGCTTTGGTGTGGTCTTGCTGAGGGCTGGCCCGACGGGATGAGGTGGGAACTATGGCACAGCAGTGCTGTGTTTTATGCAGTTGTACCGCTCGTATTTGAATGTGGAAAATATAGTCGAACACTTTTTCTTTTTTTGCATCCTGTGCCTGAGATTTCCTCCATTTGAGTCAAATTAATTTTGGCAAAACTCCAAAAAGAGAATTCAGTCCTCTCACAAAGTCAAAGAAAGAGGGAGATTTCTTCTCTGTTGCTCTAAGTCGCTCAGATGGGTTCCCAAGATGAGTTGGCTTTATTGGGCTGGGAATTCCCAATAGAATTGCAGAGGGAAGGTGGCAGGTGTTCAAGTCTTCAGTGGGAAAATCAGAAGAGCATATACTCAGGAGTAATTTCAAGTGAATTAGCTGATGTTTTCTAGTGATTTCACAACAAATTTACTTTGCCTTGTGACTGCTCTAGGGGCAAAGTCATTTTATAAACCATAATTTATTTTATTGCCTAGAGGGTTTTTATTGGCTGGTAAAAGTATAAGGAGATCAGTCCTGAGTGTTCATTGGAAGGACTGATGCTAAAGCTGAAACTCCAATACTTTGGCCACCTCATATGAAGAGTTGATTCATTGGAAAAGACTGATGCTGGGAGGGATTGGGGACAAGAGGAGAAGGGAACGACAGAGGATGAGATGGAGGGATGGCATCACCGACTCAATGGACATGAATTTGAGTGAACTCTGGGAGTTGGTGATGGACAGGGAGGCCTGGCATGCTGTGATTCATGGGGTCGCAAAGAGTCAGACATGAGCAACTGAACTGAAAAGTGTATGTGTCTAGAACTGAAAGCTCAAAGACCAATTCCATGTTTATGTACATTCTAGTTATTGCCCACACATTATTCAGTAGAAATCTGGGACTTGTCTTCATTATTTGCTTGTTTATCCTCAAGCAGAGAATGAGGAAAATCTATACAACATGATGAAGACCATGGGTTCTGGCAGAGATTAGACCTGGGCAAATCCCAGCTCTACCACTTAGTAGCTGCTGAACATGGGTAGGCTAAATAACATCATTCAGCCTCAGGGTTGTCATTTCTAGAATGGAGATGATTTAGAATTTTTTGCCTGTAGGGTTGCTGCAAAGAATCAATGGAATAACATATGTCAAGTAACTTTGTACAATACCAGTTGCAAAATAAGCATTCAACAAATGCTACTTTAAACATACACTCTCAGTACTCAGTGGATGCCCCCACCCCGCCCCAGTTTTATTGAGTATAATTATAATATAATACTGCCTTAAGTTTAAGGTGTATAGCATGCTGACTTGATACATTTATATATTGCAATATAATTACTACCATAGATTAGCTAACACCTCCTTCAGCTCACCTAATTACCATTTCTTTTTTGGGTGTGTGATGAGAGTATTTCAGACCTACTCTTTTAGCAACTGTATATGATACAGTATCATTATATATAAAATCACAGTGTTGTACATTAGATCCCCAGAACTTATTCATCTTCTGACTAGAAGTTTGTACTTTTTGACCAGTCTCTCCATTTTCCAACTGTTTAGTTCCCAATAGTCACTATTCAACTCTCTTTTCTTACAAATTCAGTTTTTTTAGATCTCACATAGGAGATATTATGCAGTATTTATCTTACTCCATCTGACTTATATCACTTGTCATAATGCTTTCAAGGTCCATCTGTATTGTTGCAAAAGACAAGATTTCCTTCATTCTCATCAATG
>SJYX01010493.1:0-12230 GCA_006410675.1 Oreotragus oreotragus | reverse complement strand
TATTCCCATCTCTTTCAGAATTTTCCACAGTTTATTGTGATCCACACAGTCAAAGGCTTTGGCATAGTCAATAAAGCAGAAATAGATATTTTTCTGGAACTCTCTTTGCTTTTTCCATGATCCAGCAGATGTAGGCAATTTGATCTCTGGTTCCTCTGCCTGTTCTAAAACCAGCTTGAACATCAGGGAGTTCACGGTTCACGTATTGCTGAAACCTGGCTTGGAGAATTTTGAGCATTACTTTACTAGCATGTGAGATGAGTGCAATTGTGTGGTAGTTTGAGCATTCTTTGGCATTGCCTTTCTTTGGGATTGGAATGAAAACTGACCTTTTCCAGTCCTGTGGCCACTGCTGAGTTTTCCAAATTTGCTGGCATGTTGAGTGCAGCACTTCCACAGCATCATCTTTTAGAATTCAAAATAGCTCAGCTGGAATTCCATCACCTCCACTAGCTTTGTTCATAGTGATGCTTCCTAAGGCTCATTTGACTTCACATTCCAGGATGTCTGGCACTATGTGGGTGATCACACCATCATGGTTACCTGGGTTATGAAGACCTTTTCTGTATATTTCTTCTGTGTATTCTTTCCACCTCTTTTTAATATCTCCTGCTTCTGTTAGGTCCCTACCATTTCTGTCCCTTATTTTGCCCATCTTTGCATGAAGTGTTCCCTTGGAATCTCTAATTTTCATGAAGAGATCTCTAGTATTTCCCCTTCTATTGTTTTCCTCTGTTTCTTTGCACTGATCCCTGAGGAAGGCTTTCTTATCTGTCCTTGCTATTCTTTGGAACTCTGCATTCAAATAGGTATATCTTTCCTTTTCTCCTTTGCCTTTAGCTTCTCTTCTTTTCTCAGCTATTTGTAAGGCCTCTTCAGACAACCATTTTGCCTTTTTGCGTTTCTTTTTCTTGGGGATGATCTTGATCTTTGCCTCCTGTACAATGTCTTAACACCTCCTTCCATAGTTCTTTAGGTACTCTGTCTTTCAGATCTAAACCCTTGAATCTATTTCTCAGTTTCACTGTATAATTGTAAGAGATTTTATTTAGGTCATACCTGAATGGTCTAGTGGTTTTCCCTACTTTCTTCAATATAAGTCTGAATTTGGCAATAGGGAGTTTATGATCTGAACCACAGTCAGCTCCTGGTCTTGTTTTTGCTGACTGTATAATGCTTCCATCCTTGACTGCAAAGAATATAATCAATCTGATTTCAGTATTGACCACCTGGTGATGTCCATGCATAGAGTCTTCTCTTGTGTTTTTGGAAGAAGGTGTTTGCTATGACCAGTGTGTTTTCTTGGCAAAACTGTTTGCCTTTACCCTGCTTCATTTTGTACTTCAGGCCAAATTTTCCTGTTACCCCAGGTATCTCTTGACTTCCTACTTTTGCCCCTATAATGAAAAGGATACCTTTTTTGTGTGTTAGTTCTAGAAGGTCTTGTAGGTCTTCATAGAACTGTTCAACTTCAGCTTCTTCAGCATTACTCATCAGGGCATAGACTTGTCTTACTTTATTAATGAATGGTTTGCTTTGGAAACCAACAGAGGTTTCTGTCATTTTTGAGACTGCATCCAAGAACTGAATTTTGGACTCTCTTGTCGACTATGAAGATTACTCCATTTCTTCTAAGGGATTCTTTCCCACGGTAATAGATATAATGGTCACCTGATTTAAATTCACCTATTCCTATCCATTTTAGTTCACTGATTCTGAAAATGTTGATGTTCACTCTTGCCATCTCCTGTTTGACCAATTCCAATTTACCTTGATTCATGGACCTAACATTCCAAGTTTCTATGTAGTATTATTCTTAGAGCTTAGTCATGACTGTCCCTCTCTTTTCAAAGCTTCCAGTCTTTGAAGGAGCACATTTCCAAATGCTTCCCAGTACGCAGGGCTGAGCATATCCAACTGGGGGTAGACTGTTTCGTGGTAGGGAGTCTGTAAATGATCATCCACCTGGTCAAAAGCATACCCTTTTTACTTTTTACTTCCATCACCAGTCACATCAACAACTGGGTGTTGTTTTTTCTTTAGGTCCATCTCTTCATTCTTTCTGGAGTTATTTCTCCACTGATCTCCAGTAGCATATTGGGAGTTCATCTTTCAGTGGGTATGCCCAGGTGACTCATTCTGTGTGTGTGAATTTTGCAGGGGAGGGCTGAAGAGGGGAACAATAAGCCATTTCTTTAAATATTACCTTTTAAACAGTACACTTTTTTGAACAGGTTTCGGTTTTTTCCTTCTGCCTAGAATAGCTGGATGTCTGACTCCCAAAGCAGAGATTAAGCTTTTCTTTTTCACTTCTAGACTAGTTGAACTCTTTTTTTGTTTGGCTGCAAAGTTCATTCTTGTGCAGTTAAAGGAATTTTAATGTTGACATTTGAAAAAGTAAATGAAATTAATTCTCTAATTCATGTTTTTGTTCTTACAGTCAAAAAAAGTCCAATCCCAGCTGAAGGAGCTTCGTTATGGGAAGAAAGATTTATTATTTAAGGTAAGCATCTTTCTCCCTACTTCCTCAAACTGGCTGGTTCAATACCTAGACTTATCTATAATACTATTTAGCTTAAATTTAATTTCCAGGTTTTCACAGGAATTAGAGTTATATTTGACTGAATTGAAGGTGCTTTCATTTTATTGCCTACTTAATTAATGGAGATAAATATAGATATGGTTTCCTGGGTACATTCTTAATCAAAGGCAGACTTCATTTCAAGGTGTTTAAAGTCTCTTTGTAAACTTCAATTACTTTAATTCAACATTGAGGAATACTGCCTTTCAGAATGCTTACATTACAGTGAGCATATTTTGAGCAATTTTCAAGAGATCAGGTTCACTGGCAACCTACATTCTTGACTTTCAGAGATCTCTGCATTAGTCTTTTTATTATAATCTTCATATTTAATCATGGTTGATTGATTTTCATTATTTATACTTTCCAAGACTGTAGGTAGACATGTATCACAAACTATGATTATGGTTAACTGACTAATAGCCTCCCAAATATATCCACTTGCTAATCCGTAGAACCTGTGAATGTGATATTTTATGGCAAAAGAGACTTTGCTGATGTCCTTATGTTAAGGATCTTGAGGTGGGAGGATTATCTTAAGTTATCTAGATGTATCCTGACTATATTGCACAAGTTTTTAATAAGAGTACTACAGGATGGCTTAAGTGAAAAAAAAAAAAAAAAGATTATGTAACCTTTGGAGAAGTTGGCAGAGGAAAGACAATGCAAAGGATTTTCCCACATAGCCTCTGGGATAAACAGTCCTTTCAACACTTTGATGTTGCTTCATAAAATTCATTTCAGACTTCCAACTTTGCAAACTCTTAAGAGAATTGGTTGTGTTGTTTAAGTCACTGAGATCAAAGCAGTTTGTTATAGCAGCAAGAAGAAACTAATACAGATACTTCCTTTTATCTCCCTTGAGCAGAGAAGCTGAGCCTTTAATTGTGCTTGTGGTACACCTGCATTCCCAAATGCAATAGAATAATAGAATATTAGGTTTTTAGTACTAGGAATAATACTTTGTTTAATAAGTAAATGTAAATTAATTTATGTGTAATATCTGTTTTTCAAAAATGTTTCCACTACAGTGATCTTTCCAATCTATCTTCAGGTTTAATTTGAGATAATTCACGTTATTTAATGTCTGGGAAATTCTTTAGTTTTTCTGTTGAAAACAATAAAAAATAACTTCTTACTTTCTCTGACACATTTACTTTTGGATTAGAGTCATGCAAAGGTGTTCCTATCATGAGAACCAATATTTATTAAATTCTTATTCCAGGCAAGTCATGAATCTAGGAATATTTTACCATTTAGTCATTCATAAACATGCTTCCTGGCATTGCTTTAACCTCTTTTATGACAAAATGTTATTTAGCACACCAAGGAAAACGTGAATTAATTCTCATTAATGCTCTCTGAATCTCAGCCCTCTGCTCATTGTATATGATAGATAAAAGTAAAATCCAAGGTATTAATGTTTTCCTGTGTACCCTCAATCTTTCATACTGAGACTCACACTCAGGGTATCTTGAATGTTACAGTCAGCTTGGCTTTAGCTTTTTGCAGTCATCAACAACAAATAATTGAAATTGGGGGAAAAAAAACAAAACTGTGTGTGCGTGTTCACATTTGCAAAGAAATGTCTAGTTCTTTGATTTGCTCAACATAATAAGATTAGGAATATAATAAAAGAATTCCAGGCTTCCTAGAGCTGTTGATTTTGGGGTATTAGGCTGGGAGATTTATGTAAAGATAGAAGATCATATGAGGCTTTTAAAATTTGTTGAATATCCATTCTCAAATTGAAGAGTTTGGAGAAAAGAATAAGGAGAATAATTTTCCATGATTTACTTCTTTGTTGTATGACAGCCCTTTGGGCTTCCCTGGTGACTCAGACTGTAAAGAATCTGACTACAGTGCAGGAGACCCAGGCTCAATCCGTGGGTCACAGAGACCCCCTGGAGAAGGGAATGGCTACCCACTCCAGCATTCTTGCCTGGAGAATTCCATGGACAGAGGAGCCTGGCAGTTTACAGTCTATAGGGTTGCAAAGAGTTAGGCATGACTGAGTGACTAACAATTTCACTTTTTTCAAATATTGATTAGTAATATATCAACTTTCAGAAATTACCCAAATCAGGATTTGTTGAAAAGGTGAGACATTATTTGTAAGCCTTGTTATTTTATGTCAATTTGAGAACACTTATTATGAAATCAGGTGAATTGTGCATGAATAGGCCATGAAGTTGCATAAATTAGAATGTCATCCCATATTCTCTTCCCAAACAATTTAATCTCTAGATTTTTATTACATCCAATAGCAGGAGGTCCAGAAGCATGGCAATTTTTTAGCTAAATTAACTTATTTAGTAGCTAAACTATGTCAGCAAGGACCCAGAGTTGTTTGTCTGTATTTCAGACATTTTCATATCATGATGACTGGCTTGTTCTAAATTTTAATTCCTCATTGTACAATGATAGTGTCTAAAGATCTACGTGACTGTGTACAGAGTCAAAGAAAGGGTGTGGGGGAAACGTTTGTCCTTAAGTGTCATAATTTTTATAAAGGAAGTACATTTTTAAGAAGTCTCCCCAAACTTGGGTGTGCATCTATGTATAAAAGTGAGACTTCAGTGTTTTCAACTTCTACTGTGAAAAATTGTTTCTTTTAGAAGTAAAAAAACCTAATTGTTAATGGAGAACCACCCAGACAATTTCTGCTATAATGTACTCATTCACTCATCTTGAGACAGCTTACATTTATATCATCTCATTTGCTTACTTTTGTATCAACAGTGTACATTTTAGATATTGTATAAACATGTTAATTGAATGATGAAAATATACATACATATGTACATGCACATGAATATATAGGCCAGGGCAGTAGATAGTAGGAACATTATAATTTTGTGATCAGAATCTATCTATGCACTTATTCAAATAGTCCACAAAATATTTTTGGTAATAACTTGCTGAATATTGAGATAAGTAGTAGAATATTTTATTTCCCTGATAGTAGTTTCCTGAGCTTCTATTCAATTTTGAATAGATTTGATGGTTTTTAGTGAAGATAGTATTTGAAAGAACAGTGCTTACTACTAAAGCACATGAATTTTATCTTAAAAATAATGGAATGTGCTGACAGTTGCAAGGCAGGTTGATAAATTCAGTGTCCTTATTAATGTTTGAGGGCAGGCTTTTGATTGAGGAAGGCAGCCAGTAGCAGTAAACATTCTATACTAAGGAAAGAAGTGAGGATCTGCAGATTATTTGCCCAAGACTTGAGGACTTTTTATCCTCCTTAATTCAATTTGGAGTTGATACTCTAAAATACCAACACTCCATTGTGCTATTCTGTTTTACATATACCTATTTTTTAAATATTTATAGTATTATTTTCTCATTATAGAAAAATTTCAAAACATGTCTAAATGTATAAGGCCAAACAAACAAAAACCCAAAACACTTAAAACCCATTACTTGGAACATACTCAATATTTTGAAATTTTTATTTAAATAAATAAATATTTTAAGAAAGAATTTTTTTTAAGTAGCCCAAACCAAAGGTACTGTGTCATTTTTTTATATTCAATTTCTATACGTACTATAGGGTTTATAAAATATTTAACAATTATTTTCTTTTTCACTTTTTCTAACTTTGTATTTGTATACTATTACCAGTATATAGTATATACTATTATATATATATTGGACTTCCCTGGTGGCTCAGAGGTTAAAGCGTCTGCCTCCCAATGTGGGAGACCTGGNTACTGTGTCATTTTTTTATATTCAATTTCTATACGTACTATAGGGTTTATAAAATATTTAACAATTATTTTCTTTTTCACTTTTTCTAACTTTGTATTTGTATACTATTACCAGTATATAGTATATACTATTATATATATATTGGACTTCCCTGGTGGCTCAGAGGTTAAAGCGTCTGCCTCCCAATGTGGGAGACCTGGGTTTGATCCCTGGGTCAGGAAGATCCCATGGAGAAGGAAATGGCAACCCACTCCAGTATTCTTGCTTGGAGAATCCCATGGACTGAGGAGCCTGGTGGGTCCCAGTCCATGGGGTCACAAAGAGTCGGACACGACTGAGTGACTTTACTTACTTATTTACTTACTTACTTACTATTATATATACTAGTATATTCTTTTTGTATCGCTATTTAGTTCCTTTTATATTAGGCATATCTGCTTTGTGATTAATATATGTACGTGTTAATAATCACAATATATAGATTATATATATTCTGCTTTTTTACATAATTTATAAAGGTATCTTTTATTTACAAAATAGAAACAGACTCACAGGCCTACAGAACACACTTAAGGTTACAGGGTAGAAGAGGAGGGAGGGAAGAGATAGGGAGTTTGGACTTGACGTGCACATGCTGCTATATTTCAAATGGATAACCAACAAGGACCTTCTGTTGATTATTAGCACAGGGAACTCTGCTCAATATTAGTTAACAACCTAAATGGGAAAAGAACTTGAAAAACAACAGATACATGTATATGTATAACTGAATCACTTTGATGTATACCTGAAGCTAACACAACATTGTTAATCAACTATACTCCAACATAAAATGAAAAGTTTTAAAACTGTGTATTATGGTAAAAAATGTGTATTACAATTTTAATTTATGCTTTGATGAAAAATGTCTTATTTTTAACTTGAGGTATAGTTTTTATTGAACACATATCCAACTATAAAGTAATTCACTAAAGTTATTGAAAAAATTTAATGTATTGATACCTGATACACATTATTTTTGGATTTGGATTTTTAACTTGAATGGAGGATAGCTGACAAAAATAATCACATATATTTAAAGGATGCAACATGATGATTTGATATATATATACAGTGTGGAATGATTACCAAGATTAAAATAACGAACATCCCTCACTTTACATAGTTAACTGTTTTTCTGAGTGTATAAGAGAATGATTTAGATCTACTCTCAGCCGTTCTGAATGATACAATACCCCATTGTTAACCATAGTTCCCTATCTCATCAGTGTATTAAGAAAAAAAATGCATTTAAGGCTTTTTTAGACATATCCAGAGAACTGGGCATTCTCATTAAGGAAACTAGAATAAATGAAAGAGGCTTCTGGTGGTAAGACAGTAAAGAATCTGCCTGCAGTGAAAGAGACTCAGGTCTGATCCGTGGGTCAGGAAGATGTCCTGGAGAAAGGAATGACTGCCCACTCCAGTATTCTTGCCTGGAGAATCCCATGGACAGAGGATCCTGGTGGGCTACAGTCCGTGGGTTCACAAAGAGTTGAACAGAACTGAATGACTTAACACTTAAGTAAATATGTTGGTCTGCTGAGGCTGACATAAAAAGTACCATGGACCTGGTGGGTTAAGAACAGAAATTTATTTTCTCACAGCCTAAAGGCTGGAAAATCTGGGAGAAGTCTGACAGGTTTCTGTTAGAAACCTGTGTCCTCACATGGAGGAGAGCTAACGAGCTCTCTGATGTCTCTCCTTACAAGGACACTAGGCCTACAATATCAGGGTCCCAGACATATGACCTCATGTAACCTTAACGACCTCCTTATAGGTCCAGTCTTCACGTATAGTCACATTGAGGGGTAGGCTTTCAACATGAGTTTAGGGGAGACAGTTCAGTTCATTGCAGTAATTAAGTAATACATACAATAAAGCAGTAACAAACCTTGAGAAATTATAAAATGAAAATTAATATTTTAATTTGCCATAAAAATGATTTCTGGGCAATTTAAACATTTACTTTGAAATGTAATCCATTTAATTTCATTTATCAATACTTTTTGTTGTTGTCATTTTGGTCATTTCAAAACAATTTACATTAATGTTTTCTCAGTTCGGTTCAGTCGCTCAGTCATGTCTGACTCTTTGTGACCCCATGAACCGCAGCACACCAGGCCTCCCTGTCCATCACCANGCAATTTAAACATTTACTTTGAAATGTAATCCATTTAATTTCATTTATCAATACTTTTTGTTGTTGTCATTTTGGTCATTTCAAAACAATTTACATTAATGTTTTCTCAGTTCGGTTCAGTCGCTCAGTCATGTCTGACTCTTTGTGACCCCATGAACCGCAGCACACCAGGCCTCCCTGTCCATCACCAGCTCCCAGAGTCCACCCAAACCCATGTCCATTGAGCCGGTGATGCCATCCATTCATGCCTCAAAATAAGTCTATGATCACTCAGGGTACGTGATACTGTCACTTATCAAGTATCAGAAAAACAAGACCAAGAGAAGGTAAAAGACTTGTCTGAAATAATAGAACTAGTAAGTGGCACAGTGTTATTTTAATCTAAGTCCACTAGGTCACATTTTTCAGTTATATTTCTACTCTGATTCTTGGGGGGATTTATAGATTATACTTTTCAGAAATATTTTCTACTGTACTCAAAGATTAAAAGGGCACATAGAAAACAGACTTGTGGACACAATGGGGGAAGGAGAGGATGGTACAAATTTAAGAAAGTAGCATTGACATGTATAAACTAAATATATATATAAACATATATAAACATATATAAAATAAATAAACAGTGGGAAGTTGCTGTATAATGCAAGGAGCCTAGCCTGGCACTCTGTGACAGCCTGGAGGGGTGGTATGTGGGGGAGGGAGGCTCAGAAGCAAGGAGAGATACATATAATTATGACTGATTTGCTTTATTGCAAGACAGAAACCAACACAACATTGTAAAGCAGTTACCCTCCAGTTAAAAAATATTTTAAATTTAAAAAGCATTAAAAGGGAAAATATGCATAGATGGAAATATAACTTGTCAACATAAAAATAATCTGTCAGAAACTAAATTCAATGCATTTGCTTGAAAATACAAGGATTGTTATTACAAAAATAAGATGTTCAGTTTAGAATTGGCAATTGCTTGAATCAGCATATTCTTTTCTAACTCCCTATATTCTTATTATCTACTCTACTAGTTTTTAAAACTACAGTATTGTTTTAAAAGTATGTTCTGTGGTTTTTAAAAAAAAAGGAGAAATTTAATTGACCTTGCCCAAATCAACCCAACTTTTCAGACTTGCTCCTCCCCCATGCTTTAAAACTTAAAGCTAACTAGCCTGACTTATTTTCTTATTGTTCACCAGATAATGGAATATATATGCATGTTTTAAATGTTTTAAATATATGCATGTTTCTTAGCAGATGTCATATCAAATTTAAGTCTACTAAACTTTAATTTTTCTCCAAAAATGTTGAAAAGATTCCAAATACTGAAAGTCACTAAAAGTGCAAGACTTTGAAAGAAGCCAAATGCAGAACTTTATAAAGTGACTTATTCTGTGATTACAGAACTTCATGTTCATTCAGTCCTCTAAAATTATTGGTTGAGAATGCATTATCTGTCAGGCACTGAGCAAAGTGAGTTTTTTCCATTTGACCAAGATTCCTTCACACTTCAAAGGGATTTAAAGTCAGTGGATGAATTTCAGGATGATATTGATTCCTCAGAATTTTTTCATAATTCTTATAGAGTTGCATATGGCATTTTTCTTGGAGAGGAGCTTATATAATTTATTGGATTATCAAATGATCTATACATATCCAAAATTTAACCGTTTAGGAACCATGGCTTTACATCCTGGCCCTCACCTTCTACCATGTTAAGCATGTTTAGGCAGTGATAAGCAGAGCCATCTCTGGCTGTTATTGAGAATACTGTGCTTATTCCAAGTTTCTGTGTTTTCTTTCTTACTCTGTTCACTTATTAGAAAACTCAGGTGCATTCTATAACTACCAGGTTGATGATTCTGTTAGAAATTATTTTTATGAAATGTTTATAACTTTAAATAACATTTTTAAATTTTACCACTCTAATCACATTTTATCATTAATTCATAATTTGAAAAGAATGTATGGCCTATCACATAGGAAAATAAAACACGTTAAGTGACTTAAGCCAGGTACTGTAAATACATTTTTAAAAAGTGAATCTGTTTGTGTGTCCCCACCCCATACCCTGTGCCTGCCTATCTTTTCCCTTGCTAATGATTCATGGGGTTCTTTTCCACTGAGCTTAGATCTAGTCTGGGCATCATTCTCATTCCAAGCAACTCCTAAAAGTTAGTCGCAGTTGGTATCTATCTGCCATCCCTGAATGAGCTCTAACTATTTTGCATGTAGCCAGTCTCCAGTTTCTAGAAAGAGACTCTGCAGTATTTGCTCACCGTTGCCCTACCATTGTAGCAAATGGGCAACCATTACGCGTTGCAAAGTCTTTGTACAGAAAAGGTCTAAAGGCTAAGGAATTTAGGGAATAAGGATAAGTGTGAATCTTTCTGCAAAAAATCAAAGTGAGTACAATGAACTTTAGACCAGCCCTAGAACATTTCTTCTTGGGTCTAAGGTATTAGAATGAGCCTTGAACTGCTGACCTTTGCTACGCATTCTTCTATCCATAATTTTGCATATATGTCTGGGTTTATCAAACTGTCCTCCCACTGTGAGTGGCCCTCAGTCTTTGCTAGGTTCAGCTGGCTTGGCACAGGTCCCTGCTTGGATCATATATAGAACAGTGGCACCATCATGACACCTTTGGGAAAAATCACCTTTTATTGTGGCACTTGACAGGGGGACTGCTATTTCAGTTCTAGGCACAATAGCCAGCAATTGCTGTACTCCTTTCTTTAGGTCCTAAATGCTTCTATTTTAAGTACATTTAAACTTTTTTTTTTTTCCCAGTGGGAGCCATCAGTTTCTTCTGAGTACTCTAAAAGTTCAACATGTGCTTCTGATCCGAAGTTGTCTTAAATTCTGAAATTATAGATTAGCAATTATAACCTTTCATAGAGTCAATTTGAGCATTAGGCATACTGCTCAGGGACATGTGTCATCCCCAGATAACTTTTCATCTCTAATTAAAATAGAAAGCAATTACAATACTATCTCTGTGCTAAACATAATTCTTTATTTTGAATATAAAATGAAAAGAACAATGAAGAAAACACACAGTAATTTCATGCATCATACAGTTTTTAAATGCCTTGTTTTCTATATCCTTTATCTTAATGGTGATGCCAACCATAATTTTAGAAAACAAGGGCAGATTTTTGTTCTCCTTTGAGTACTTTCTTTTGTAACACATTTAGACGTTCTCCTTTGTCTTGGCAGGAGACATTTGAGAAGCATATTTGTGAACCTAACTTTTCATTCCATTCCATTTCATTTCACTGCTGTTACTCAGTTACTAGAATGTTTCTTAAACGACGCATAATAAAAAAGAAGAAAGCAGTTACCTCTGGAAGTAATTGAATGGAAAGCTGTTGCAACAAAAACAATTTAGAATAATTTTAAATAGGAAAATTCTCTGTAAACCTCATAGTTATAAAAAGGAATATGCTGCTTATGAAGGCAAGAGCAGAATCTGTTAGTAGTGCATACTGGGAGTCTTCTGTATCTTCTTCCCTACTATTGTCATTCTAACTTAACCCCATTTGAAAAACACATCACATTAACTTGTTTCATAAATTTTCAACAATATAGAACCTTAATTCAAGACGTGGCAAAGTGCTTATAGGCAAAAAAGTGAGAAAAAATTCTCCAGGCAGACATGGGTTACATCAGAGCAGTCACAAGGACTCAATTTTATTTTTTTTAATTTAATCTTTATTAAAATGATTTTAATGCTTATTTAAAAAAAAAAAAAAA
>SJYX01010492.1:47305-57709 GCA_006410675.1 Oreotragus oreotragus | reverse complement strand
ATTTGATCTCTGGTTCCTCTGCCTTTTCTAAAACCGGCTTGAACACCAGGGAGTTCACGGTTCACATATTGCTGAAGCCTGGCTTGGAGAATTTTGAGCATTACTTTACTAGCGTGTGAGATGAGTGCAATTGTGCGGTAGTTTGAGCATTCTTTGGCATTGCCTTTCTTTGGAATTGGAATGAAAACTGACCTTTTCCAGTCCTGTGGCCACTACTGAGTTTTCCAAATTTACTGGCATATTGAGTGCAGCACTTTCACAGCATCATCTTTCAGGATTTGAAACAGCTCAACTGGAATTCTATGACCTCCACTAGCTTTGTTCATAGTGATGCTTTCAAAGGCCCACTTGACCACATTCCAAGATGTCTGGCTCTAGATTAGTGATCACATCATCATGATTATCTGGGTCATGAAATTCTTTTTTGTACAGTCTTCCGTGTATTCTTGCCATCTTTTCTTAATATTAAAAGACGCTTACTCCTTGGAAGAAAAGTTATGACCACCTAGATAGTATATTCAAAAGCAGAGACATTACTTTGCTGACTAAGGTCCGCCTAGTGAAGGTTATGGTTTTTCCTGTGGTCATGTATGGATGTGACAGTTGGACTGTGAAGAAGGCTGAGCACTGAAGAATCGATGCTTTTGAACTGTGGTGTTGGAGAAGACTCTTGAGAGTCCCTTGGACTGCAAGGAGATCCAACCAGTCCATTCTGAAAGAGTTCAACCCTGGGATTTCTTTGGAAGAAATGATGCTAAAGCTGAAACTCCAGTACTTTGGCCACCTGATGTGAAGAGTTGACTCATTGGAAAAGACTGATGCTGGGAGGGATTGGGGGCAGGAGGAGAAGGGGTCTACCGAGGATGAGATGGCTGGATGGCAACAGTGACTCGATGGACGTGAGTCTGAGTGAACTCTGGGAGATGGTGATGAACAGGGAGGTCTGGCGTGCTGCGATTCATGGGGTCACAAAGAGTCGGACACGACTGAGCGACTGAACTGAACTGAACTTATCCCATTCTTTCTTGACCTAAGATGCTTTTGTAGAGAAATTTCTAATGGTTCCATGGGATTCCCTTATATGTTTGTGACTTGTCAATTTTCCCTTGTTGCTTTCAAAATTCTCTCTCTTTTTTTTAGGTAAGAAGTAGATTTATTTAGAGAGAACACATTCCACAGAAAAGAGTGCAGGCCGTTGCTGAGGGCGGGTACAACCCCAATTTCTCTGTCTTTGACTTCAAATAATTTAAATCTAGTGAGTCTCTGTGTGGTCCTTTTCCATTCAGTTTTGGGGTATTCTTTGGTCCTCTTTTGGATGTCAATTTCTCTTCCCATGTTAAAGAAGCTCTCAGCCATTACTGATTTAAATATATTTTCGGTCTCTTTCGCCTCTCCTAAGAGTCCCATAATGTGAATGTGGGTTGTCTTGATAGTGTCCCATAAGTCCCATAGACTTTATTCATTTTTTTTCATGTTTACCTGATTCTTCAAGGTCCTTGATTCCTTTTAGTTGGTATAAGCCCATGTGTGTAAACTGTCTCCTCTTTCAGACTTCACAGATTCATTTTTGCAGTCAGTTCTTCACCATTCAGCTTAGCTTGGGGTTCCAGATGGGTCACTTGGTATTGTCCTTGAGCAGATTGGGCATGCAAAGCTTTTATGGGCTCAGAAAGTAATGGGGAAATTACTTTGGCAGTATTCTGTTGGTAACACAGGGCTGGGCCATATTCACTATGAAAGGAAACTACACAAGGACATATCATTAGTTGTCATTATTTGTAGTATTTAAATTCTCTAAGTTTTGTAAATTAACTACAATTAACTAAAAATAAATTTAAATAAATAGATGAGTTCAACAAAGTCACCATGAACACTGAATTAGTGAATACTGAACCATTGCTTCTAGAGGAAATAAAAGGTTGGGTTCCTGCAAGCCCCTGGTCACAACACTTTTGTCAACTGATTAATCCAGAACTTATTTTTATGTTTGTTTCCTTTCTAAAGACACATTATTTACTATATATTGTTGATCCTTCTGCATTAACCTAACAGCGAATGGCACTCTAACTCATAGCAGAACAAAGATTTTCTAATACACTTATTTCCTCCATAAGACAATCACAGACTTCTTGAGCTTCAACACTCAAACACCAGACAGCACTTCAACACTATTCTTGAAGACTGCTGCTGCTGCTAAGTCACTTGTCGTGTCCGACTCTGTGTGACCCCATAGATGGCAGCCCACCAGGCTGCACTATCCCTGGGATTCTCCAGGCAAGAACACTGGAGTGGGTCGCCATTTCCCTCTCCAATGCATGAAAGAGAAAAGTGAAAGTGAAGTTGCCCAGTCATGTCCGACTCTTCGCGACCCCATGGACTGCAGCCCACCAGGCTCCACCGTCCATGGGACGCTCCAGGCAAGAGCACTGGAGTGGGATGCCATCGAGGACTACCAAACTAATAAAGGCCATCACTAATCTCCTTTTAGTCTCTGTGAACTTAGATCTTTTCTGATGACTTTGTATAAATGAAANCACCAGGCTCTTCTGTCCCTGGGATTCTCCAAGCAAGAATACTGGAGTGGGTTGCCATTTCCTTCTCCAATGCACTAAAGTGAAAAAGTGAAAGTGAAAGCACTCAGTTATGTCCGACTCTTCGAGATCCCTGTAGCCTACCAGGCTCCTCTATCCATGGGATTTTCCAGGCAAGAGTAATGGAGTGGGCTCCCATTGCCTTCTCTATCTGTCACATTAAGTGAGGCATATTCATCCTGTTTGTACCCCTCACGTACCCTGAAAACGATCCGTTATGAGGTTATTCCTTTGGATTAAGAAACTGATCACTGTATTAAAGTAACTATTGATTCCACTTTTATCCAAATTATCTTATCAAATCATGTTCTATTTAGTATTGAAAAGTCAGTGTAGTGAGTATGTTGTGGCTGGAGACAGAGATGATGGAGAGTGGGTGAACCTCAAGCTTGGTGGGTTGGCCATAGAGGGAAGTCTTAGGGAGTCATCGTGAAGAGAAGGCCTAGGAAGCCAAGGTCTGGGCAGCACAGACTGTCTAAAAGACAGGGAGAGGAGGAAAGCACTAGAAATAAAATTCAACAACTTTCCATTTCCCCCTCTAGGGTCCATTTTGCATGTTTCTTTATAATTAGGAAAGATCACTAGGCTAGGAGTTCAGAGACCTTAGTTGTAACCATACCTATGTTATTCTTTTTTTTTTTTAATAAGATACTGAGCTGTCTGCACTAAGTACAATAAGTAGCTTGGATTCTTTCAATTCATGGATCTCAAAGGCTCCCCTAATGATCTATGGTTCTATGGAAGAATGATCTCTAAACTATTTCATGCTATTTCTAAGTGTGCTCTCAGGTCCTTATTTGTTGCTTCCCAACATTTGTTATGTAGTTAGCTGTGCTTACACGTGTGCTAAATTGTGGGGAAACAAAGACTGGTCTCCACCATAAAGCAGCAAATACAAAGCTTCCTAAGTACTGATTATGTAAACATACTTTGTATAATTGGCTATTGACAAAGCAAAATGTCAAAAGTTTCCAAGATATCTGTTCACATTTATTTACCTAAGTTGTAGAAAATATGTCTGAGACCAGAGACAACACTGATAACATTTTTTTCTAGATCTGAAAGCCCAGAATAAAGCTCCCACCCACAGTAGCTGTTCATATGTTATACAAATAACATATGTCTTAAGATAGCATGGTTGCAATATGTGGTAACACAAATACTGAAAACAAAACAAAACAAAAAAAACAAAAACAGTAGTTTGCAGACAGGAATGCACTACCCAGATTTTGTGAATGTTATGAATTCACAATGGCTAAGCATTAGTGCACATAAGCTTAACATAATGTTAGTGGGAAATGCTGAACAAAATAATACATCTCACAAGATGCTGCTTTCATGAACTCTTGATGAAATGCTTTCTCTTTTTATGCATATACTTGAAATTTCTAGTTAGGAACTAAAACTAGGTAGAATGTTTTTTTCAGTGGGACTCTGGGATTTGTTTTTTTTGGAGATGTGTAAGAAAGCGCTGGCCAACTGGGTTAGGCTTCATGGTTACTTGCATATTTTTCTGATTTTGAAGGTTTTTTTCCTACTTTAAAAAGATAATCAAGGGAAATTTTTGATGCATGATATCTCTTTTACATATGTCTCACTCCACATACAACTTCATCCCAACTAATATACACTTCTTTTTTTCACATTTTCCTAGTTAAAACTGCCACCATAACTATTTGGACAAGGTCTTTATGGGTTACGTTGATATCCTTCAGGGTGACACCTCCTAGAATAATAGAAATAAAAACAAAAACAAACTAATGGGACCTAATTAAACTTAAAAGCTTTTGCAGAACAAAGGAATAATAGAAAAGATTAAGAGACAATACTCAGAATGAAAGAAAACAATTGCAAATAAAACAACTGACAAAGGACTAATCTCCAGAATGCATTAGTGGCTCATACATCTCAATATCAAGAAAAAAAAGCCCAATCAAAAAATGGGCAGAAATCCTAAACCGACATTTCTCCAAAGAAGATATACAGATGGCCAATAAACACATAAAAAAGAGGCTCAACATCACTAACCATTAGAGAAATGAAAATCAAAACTACAATAAGGTATCATCTCATATCAGGCATAATCACCATCATCAAATAATCTACAAACAATAAATGCTGGAGAGGTTGCAGAGAAAAGGGAAACCTCCTACACCATTGGTGGGAATGTAAACTAATACAACCATTGTGGAGAACAGTATGGAGATTCCTTTAAAAGCTAGGGAAAAAAATCTAGCATATGACCCAGCAACTCCACTACTGGGCATATAGTGTAAGAAAATCACAATCCAAATATATATATATATATATGTATCCCAGTGTTCGCTGCAGCACTATTTACAATAGCCAGGACATGGAAGAAACCCTGATGTCCACTGAAAGATGAATGGGTACAGAAGATGTGGTACATATGCACAATGGAATATTACTCAGCCATAATAAAGAACTAATGTGAATCAGTTCTAATGAGATGAATGAACCTATAACCTGTTATACAGAGTGAAGAAAATCAGGAACAGAAAAACAAATAGAAAATTCTACAAAACAAATAGAAAATTCCACAAAACAACTTCTGAATGCTGGCGGAAGACACCAGGCACCCAGAAAGGCAGCCCATTCTCTTTGAAAGGAGGTAGGACAAAATATAAAAGATAAAAAGAGAGACAAAAGAGTTAGGGACAGAGACCCATCCCAGGGAGGGAGTCGTGAAAGAGGATAAGTTTCCAAACATCAGGAAACTGGCAGGTCTGTGGGGAGTTTTAGAATCTCAGAGGGCAACATAACTGGGAGAAGAAAAAAAAAAAAACAACACCCCACCGATTATGCACCTAACCACAACTCCCAGTGGAGAAGTAGCAGCGAGCAGGGGCTGAAGAGGGAGACACAGGCTGCATGCTTAGGGTAAGGACCAGGGCTGAATGTCCTAAGGACAATCTGAGAGAGCTAACATGAGATAGCAACCCAAACTGTGGGACAGCCAGAGGGGAGGGGGCAAGAGAGAGAGAACTTTCCAGAGAAAAGCTATAAGGCACAACTTGGCCTGCTCACAGAACAAAGGATCAAGTGAATACCAGAGGAGAGCTAGCCATCTGCAGACCGGCCCCTCCCCCTGCTGGAGGCAGAGAGGCAGGCAGGTGACAGCCAGCGCTGGAAAGAGGGGCAATCTCGGCCCCACAGATGGCATCCTCCACCAAACTGTGAGCAGGTTCCCAGTTGCTAACCAAGTCTTCCTGGGATCCTGGACAGCTGACATGGGCCAGGAGGGTCACAGTCAGAGATCAGTTTCCCAGAGGAGACACATGGCACACCTGAGGTGGTGTTTCTGTTGTGCACCCAGGAAGCCAAGGGGCTGGGACCAGGGAGGCAATAAGACGCACCACCCACCTGGCAAGAGTGTGCTAAACAAACACCTGGTCGCCTGTGCTACTTGGACCTGGGAAGGGCACAAAACGCAGGCCCAACCAAGTCTGTGCCTTTGTGGAGTACATAAAAACCTGAACCTGAGTGGCTTAGACTTGGGAAGTACACAAAACCCAAGGTCCACCTGGGACAGTTCCCCTGCAGAGCAACCTGGAGCCTGAGCAGTATAAGCTGGGAGAGCACATACGCCATGAGTGGGGGCAAACCCAGTGTGGCCCAGACACCTCAAGCACTCCCCACACACACCAGTGATATTTGTTTGCAGTGTTCCTCCCTCCGCACAGCACAACTGAACAAGTGAGCCAAAATAAGTGACCACCTTCACCCCCTTGTGTCAGGGCATAAGTTAGATACTGAAGAGACTTGCAAATAGAGGAAGCCAAAATAAACAAAGAAGAGGGAACTGCTTTGGAAGTGATAGGTGCAACATATTAAAACCCTGTAGTTAGCACGGGCCTATAGACCTTGAGAAGAAGTGTAAGCTGGAACAAGGAACTATCTGAAACCAAACTGACCCCACACTGCCCTCAACAGCTCCAGAGAAATTCCTAGATATGTTTTACTATTATCATTTTTCAATTTAAAATTTTATTTTTAAGTTCTTTATTACTCCTTTAATTTTCATTTTTATAACCTACTATTACCTTGCCAAAAAAAAGACCCTATTTTTAAAGCAAATTTCATATATATATTCTTATAATATTTGTGATTTTTAAAAAAATATTGTATTTTTGAGAGTCTAGCCTCTACTCTAGATTTTTAATCTTTGCTTTTTGATACTTGTTGTCAGTTTTATACCATTAAGAATCCAGTCTTCAGTAGCCGTTTTTACTTAGGAGTGTGATTATTGGCTTGATTGCTCTCTCCCCCTTTGACTCTCTTTTTTCTCCCCTAGGTCACCTCTGTCTCCTCCCTCCCCCTTCTCTACTCAACTCTGTGAATCTTTCTGGGTGTTCTGGGCTGTGGAGAACATTTAGGGCACTGATTACTGGCTAGATCTGTCTCTCTCCCTTTGACTCCCCCTTTTCTCCCCCTGGTCACCTCTATCTCCTTCCTCCTTCTTCTCATCTCTAGGTAACTCCATGAACCTCTCTGAGTGTTCCAGACTGTGGAGAGCACATAGGGGATTGATTACTGGCTAGACTGCTCTCCCCCCTTTTGATTCCCCCTCTTCTCCTGGTCACCTCTATCTCCCTCTTCCCTCTTCTCTTCTCCATGTAACTCTGTGAAACTCTCTGGGTGTCCCTCACTGTGGAGAATCTTTTCACCATTAACCTAGATGTTTTATCATTGGTGCAGTATGGATGGAGAAGTCTTGAGGCTACTGTAAAAATAAGACTGAAAGCTANTCCTGGTCACCTCTATCTCCCTCTTCCCTCTTCTCTTCTCCATGTAACTCTGTGAAACTCTCTGGGTGTCCCTCACTGTGGAGAATCTTTTCACCATTAACCTAGATGTTTTATCATTGGTGCAGTATGGATGGAGAAGTCTTGAGGCTACTGTAAAAATAAGACTGAAAGCTAAAGGCAGGAGGCTTAAATCCAAAACTTGGGAACACCAGAAAACTCCTGACACCAGGGAACATTAATCGACAAGAGCTCATCCAAAAGCTTCCATATCTGTAATGAAACCATGCTCCACCCAAGAGCCAAAAGTTTCAGAGCGAGACATACCAAACTAATCTCCAACAACACAAGAACATAACCCTGAGCATTAAAATACAGGCACCTAAAACTCACACCAAACCCACAGAAAACTCAAAACTCACTACAGGACATTTCATTGCACTCCAGAGAGAAGAGGCCAGCTCCACCCTCCAGAACATCGATGTAGGCCTCCCTAACCAGGAAACCTTGACTAGCCACTCATCCAACTCCACTCACAGGGAGGAACCTCCACAATAAAGAGGAACCACAAACTTCCAGCATAGAGAAAGGCCACCCCAAACACAGCAACCTAAACAAGACGAAAAGGCAGAGAAATATTCAGAAGGTAAGGGAACACGATAAATGCACACCAAGCCAAACAAAAGAGGAGGAGACAGGGAGTCTACCTGAAAAAGAATTCAGAATAATGATGGTAAAAATGACCCAAAATCTTGAAAACAAAATGAAGTTATAGATCAATAGCCTGGAAACAATGACTGAGAAGATGCAAGAAATGCTTAACAAGGACCTAGAAGAAAAAAAAGAAAAAGTCAATCAATTATGAATAATGCAATAGCTAAGACCAAAAACACTCTGGAGGGAACCAACAGTAGAATAATTGAGGCAGAAGATAGGATAAGTGAGGTGGAAGACAGAACGGTAGAAATAAATGAAGCAGAGAGGAAGAAAAAAAGAATGAAAAGAAATGAGGAAAACCTCAGATACCTCTGAAACAATGTTACATGCCCCAACATTTGAATCATAGGAGTCTCAGAAGAAGATGACAAAAAGAAACACCATGAGAAAATACTTGAGGAGATAATAGTTGAAAAAGTCCCTAAAATGTGGGAGGAAATAGCCAACCAAGTACAAGAAACCCAGAGAGTCCCAAACAGGATAAACCCAAGGTGAAACAGGCCAAGACACATATTAATCAGATTAACGAAGATCAAATATTAAAAGCAGCAAGAGAAAAACAACAAATAACACAGAAGGGGATTCCCATAAGGATAACAGCTGATCTCTCAATAGAAACTCTTGTGGTCAGAAGGGAATGGCAGGACATACTTAAAGTGATGAAAGAGAAAAGCCTACAACCCAGATTACTGGAACCAGCAAGGATCTCATTCAAATATGAAGGAGAAATCAAAAGCTTTACAAACAAGCAAAAGCTGACAGAATTCAGCACCACCAAACCAGCTTTTCAACAAATGCTAAAAGATCTTCTCTAGATGGGAAACAGAGAAAAGGTATAAACTCGAACCCAAAACAACAAAGTAAATGGCAACAGGATCATCAGTTCAGTTGAGCTCAGTCGCTCAGTCGTATCTGACTCTTTGTGACCCCATGAACCACAGCACCCCAGGCCTCCCTGTCCATCACAAACTCCCAGAGTCCACTCAAACCCATATCCATTGAGTCAGTAATGCCAACCAACCATCTCATCCTCTGTCATCCCCTTCTCCTCCGCCCTCAATCTTTCCCAACATCAGTGTCTTTTCCAATGAGTCAGCTCTTCACATCAGGTGGCCAAAGTATTGGAGTTTCAGCTTCAACATGAGTCCTTTCAGTGAACACCCAGGGCTGATCTCCTTTAGGATGGACTGTTTGGATCTCCTTGCAGTCCAAGGGACTCTCAAGAGTCTTCTCCAACACTACAGTTCAAAAGCATCAATCCTTCAGTGCTCAGCTTTTTTTATAGTCCAACTCTCACATCCGTACATGACCACTAGAAAAACAACAGCCTTGACTAGACAGAACTTTTTTGGCAAAGTAATGTCTCTGCTTTTTAATATGCCATCTATTTTGGTCATAACTTTCCTTCCAAGGAGTAAGCGTCTTTTAATTTCATGGCTGCAATTACCATCTGCAGTGATTTTGGAGCCCAGAAAAATAAAGTCAGCCACTGTTTCCACTGTTTGCCCATCTATTTGCCATGAAATGATGAGACCAGATGCCATGATTTTAGTTTTCTGAATGTTGAACCAAAACCTGATAAAGATGCCACAAAAAAAGAAAACTACAGGCCAATATCACTTATGAATATAGATGCAAAGTTCCTTAACAAAATTCTAGCAAACAGAATCCAACAACATATTAAAAAGATCATACATCATGATCAAGTGGGCTTTATCCCAGGGATGTAGGATTCTTCAATATTCACAAATCAATCAATGTTATACACCACATTAACAAATTGAAAGATAAAAACCATATGATTATCTCAATAGATTCAGAGAAAGCCTTTGACAAAATTCAACATCCATTTATGATAAAAACTCTCCAGAAAGTAGGAATAGGAGGAACATACCTCAACATAATAAAAGCTATATATGACAAACCCACAGCAAATATTATCCTCAATGGTAAAACATGGAAAGCATTTCCCCTAAAGTCAGGAACAGACAATTGTGCCCACTTTTACCATTACTATTCAACATAGTTTTGGAAGTGTTGGCCACAGCAATCAGAGCAGAAAAAGAAATAATAGGAATCCAGATTGGAAAAGAAGAAGTAAAACTTTCACTGTTTGCAGATGACATGATCCTCTACAAAGAAATCCCTAAAGACTCCACCAGAAAACTACTAGAGCTAATCAATGAATATAGTAAAGTTGCAGGACATAAAATCAACACACAGAAATCCCTTGCATTCCTATATGCTAACAATGAGAAAACAGAAAGAGAAATTAAGGAAACATTCCACTCACCATTGCAATGAAAAGAATAAAATACTTAGGAATGCTG
>SJYX01010492.1:11327-45556 GCA_006410675.1 Oreotragus oreotragus | reverse complement strand
GAGTTCACTCAGACTCACATCCATCGAGTCCGTGATGCCATCCAGCCATCTCATCCTCGGTTGTCCCCTTCTCCTCCTGCCCCCAATCCTTCCCAGCATCAGAGTCTTTTCCAGGAAGTCAACTCTTCGCATGAGGTGGCCAAAGTACTGGAGTTTCAGGTTTAGCATCATTCCTTCCAGAGAAATTCCAGGGCTGATCTCTTTCAGAATGGACTGGTTGGATCTCCTTGCAGTCCAAGGGACTCTCAAGAGTCTTCTCCAACACCACAGTTCAAAAGCATCGATTCTTCGGCGCTCAGCTTTCTTCACAGTCCAACTCTCATATCCATACATGACCACAGGAAAAACCATAGCCTTGACTAGACAGACTTTAGTCGGCAAAGTAATGTCTCTGCTTTTGAATATACTATCTAAGTTGGTCATAACATTTTACTCAGCCATTAAAAAGAATATATTTGAATTAGTTCTAATGAGGTGGATGAAACTGGAGCCTATTATACAGAGTGAAGTAAGCCAGAAAGAAAAAGACAAATACAGCTTATTAATGCATATATATGGAATTTAGAAGGATGGTAACAAAAACCCTATATCCAAGACAGCAAAAGAGACACAGATGTGTAGAACAGATTTTTGGATTCTGTGGGAGAAGGCGAGGGTGAGATGATTTGAGAGAATATCATTGAAACATGTATATTATCATGTGTGAAACAGATCACCAGTCCAGGTTTGATGTATGAGAAAGGGTGCTCAGGGTTGGTGCACTGTGATGACCAGAAGGATGGGATGGGGAAGGAGGTGGGAGGGGGATTCAGGATGGGGAACACAGGTACACCTGTGGCTGATTCATGTCAATGTATGGCAAAAATACTACAATGTTGTAAAGTAATTAGCCTCCAATTAAAATAAATAAATTTCTAAAAATTTTAAAATGCAAAAAGTAAAAAATGCAAAAATGGAAGGAGGTGGGAGGGGGATTCAGGATGGGGAACACAGGTACACCTGTGGCTGATTCATGTCAATGTATGGCAAAAATACTACAATATTGTAAAGTAATTAGCCTCCAATTAAAATAAATAAATTTCTAAAAATTTTAAAATGCAAAAAGTAAAAAATGCAAAAACAATAAATGCTGGAAAGGGTGTGGAAAAAAGGGAACCCTCTTACACTGTTGGTGGGAATGCAAACTAGTACAGCCACTATGGAGAACAGTGTGGAGATTCCTTAAAAAAACTGGAAATAGAACCCAGCAATACCACTGCTGGGCATACACACTGAGGAAACCAGAGTTGAAAGAGACACACGTACACCAATGTTCATCACAGCACTGTTTACAATAGCCAGGACATGGGAGCAACCTAGATGTCCATCAGCAGACGAATGGATAAGAAAGCTGTGGTACATATACACAATGGAATATTACTCAGCTATTAAAAAGAATGCATTTGAATCAGTTCTAATGAGGTGGATGAAACTGGAGTCTATTATACAGAGCGAAGTAAGCCAGAAAGAAAAATACCAATACAGTATATTAACACACATATATGGAATTTAGAAAGATGGTAACAATGACCCTATATGCAAGACAGCAAAAGAGACACAGATGTAAGAGGGAGAAGGTGAGGGTGGAATGATTTGAGAGGATAGCACTGAAACATCTATATTATCCTATGTGAAATAGATAGTCCAGGTTTGATGCATGAGACAGCGTGCTCAGGGCTGGTGCACTGGGATGATCCTGAAGGATGGGATGGGGAGGTGGGAGGGGGGTTCAGGATGGGGATCACATGTACATCCATGGCTGATCCATGTCAATGTATGGCAAAAACCACTACAATACTATAAAGTAATTAGCCTCCAATTAAAATAAATAAATTTAAACAAAGAAAAACAAATATTGTATATTTAATACATATATATGGAATCTAGAAAAGTGGTGTTGATGAACCTATTTGAAGGGAAGGAATGAAGATGTAGACATAGAGAACTGACTTGAGGATACAGTGTGGGAGAGAAAGAGGGAGACAAATGGAGAAAGTAGCATCAACATACATACTCTACTATGTGCAAAATAGATAGCTGGTGAGAAGTTACTGTATAACATAAGGAGCCCTGTTGGCACTCTGTGATGACCTGGAGAAGTGGGATGAGGGGAGGAGAGGCAGGCTCAAGAAGGAAGGGATATATGTATAATTATGGCTGATTTGCATCATTGTATGGCAGAAACCAAAACAACATTGTGAAGATTTTGTTTTTTTTAACATCCTTCAGGGTGAGAAACTATTTCTCAGTTAGTTATATGTCAACTCTTCCATTCCAAAATACAGTAACTATATTTTCAAGTAACAGGACAGAAATGAGTTAATTTAAGAAAAAGTAGATGAAATCTGGCAACTCTTACTGGCCTGGAGCAAAGAGGGTTGTGACAGGTCAGTGCTCTCTGAATCCTCTCTGTTTCTCTTTGCTATTCTCCATTTCTACCTTCTACTTCACATGGATGGTAGCCTTGGGCCAGGAAGGCAGTGAAGTGTAGAACCTCCAAATAAAATCAGCCAGACATGAACTGAGATGAGGCTGTTTGGGGAACTCATCTGACATTTCCATGAATCTCTGAACATGGATGGTGGTACTGCAGTGGTGGGTGGGCTTATCACCTGCTCTAACTTCTCTTGACTCCAAGCGTGTAAGTCACAGACCTAATATTCCCTAAGACTGAAATCCCAAACTCAAATGAAGTAACTTTAAATATCCTTTATTGTGAATTGGTCATTGGTCAGACCCAAATATAGGCTTTTTGCTTCCTTTTGGTTTATTCTGTGTATGTGTGTGTGTATAGTGACAGATAGCAACATTTTCAGAAAAGAACTAGCAAAATAATGAGGATTCTAGAAATCTAAAAATGATTATTATCTTGTAAAACTATTAAATAAGATAGGAGACAATTTATTAAATATTTTCTTCAAAGGTAAGATTTGGCTTAAAATAATAGAAGTTACTAGAGGTTATTTTGAACCAGTTACTAAAATTGGTTCAAATTTTAATTTATAAGCTAAAATTTTCTAATACAAATTGCCTGCCATACTGTTAAATTTTCTCTATGGGTTTTCAAACAGAAATTACATGATAATTTTGAGAAGGAAATTGAAGAACCTCCTATGTTTATAGCAGAATGTATTAGCTATGCTTTTCAACTCTCACTTCTTTAAATTTTTATTCTCTCCTTTTCTTTCAATTTTGGCACACATGGGGGTATTTCAAACAAGGTGCCACCATAAAAACTCTTTTTTTGCTTAAAGCAATGAGAAGAGAAGTTTCTTAAGGAAAAAAATCACAAATTCTATAGTTCAGTACATTTGCTCTGTCACGTCCTACTCTTTGTGACCCCATGGACTGCAGCACGCCAGGCTTCCCTGTCCATCAGCAACTTCCAGAACTCACTCAAACTGATGTCCATTGAGTCAGTGATGCCATTCAATCATCTCATCTTCCCTCATCTCTTTCTCCTCCTGCATTCAGCCTTTTTTAGCATCAGGGTCTTTTCCAGTTGCATCAGTTCTTCACATTAGGTAGTCAGCCAAAGTATTGGAGCTTCAGCATCAGTCCTTACAATGAATGTTCAGGGCTTTTTTCCTTTAGGGTTCACTGGTTTGATCTCCTTGCAGTTCAAGGGACTCTCAAGTGTCTTCTTTAATACCACAGTTCAAAAGCATCAATTCTTCAACACTCAGCTTTCTTTATGGTGCAACTCTCACATCCTTACATGACTACTGGAAAAAACATAGCTTTCACTAGACCGACCTTTGTAGGCAAAGTAAGGTCTCTGCTTCTCAATATGCTATCTAGGCTTTTCATAGCTTTTCTTCTAAGGAGTAAGGGTCTTTTAATTTCATGGCTGAAGTCACCATCTACAGTGATTTCAGAGCCCAAGAAAATAAAGTCTGTCACTGTTTCCTTTGTTTCCCTGTCTATTTGCCATGAAGTGATGGGACCGAATGCTATGGTCTTAGTTTTTTGAATGTTGAGTTTTAAGCCAGATGTTTCACTATTCTGTTTCATTTTCATCGAGGCTCTTTAGTTCCTCTTTGCTTTCTGTCATAAGGGTGGTATCATCTGCATACCTGAGGTTATGGAAATTTCTCCCGGCAATCTAGATTCTACCTCATGCTTCATCCAGCCAGCATTTCACATATGAGTTAAATAAGCAGGGTGACAATACACAGCCTTCGCATACTCCTTTTCTGATTTGAAACCAGTCCGTTGTTCCATGTCTAGTTCTAACTGTTGCTTCTTGACCTTCATACAGATTTCTCAGGAGGCAAGTAAGGTGGTCTGGTATTCCCACGTCTTTAAGAATTTTCCACAGTTTGTTGTGATCCACACAGTTAAAGGCTTTGGCATAGTCAATAAAACAGAAGTAGATATTTTTCTGGAATTCTCTTTCTTTTTCTATGATCCCACAGATGTTGACAATTTGATATCTGGTTCCTCTGCCTTTTCTAAATCCAGCTTAAACATCTGATAGTTCTCAGTTCATGTACTATTGAAGCCTAGCTTGGAGAATTTTGAACATTAGTTTGCTAGGACAACTTTAAATTTTATTGATAGTTATTGTGGTAAGTGGTGAAGCTGTATTCATGTATCAGCAAAACCTCTTTCCATTCAGTGTGAGAATGTGAGTTTCAGGGAAATATAAGGAGTTATTAAGGAAAATATCACTTTCCTGGGGGATACACATCTAATTTCATTTTTTTGGTAGTGTTTCTGATTCTTCCAATTTCAGTTCAGTTCAGTCNAGCTTAAACATCTGATAGTTCTCAGTTCATGTACTATTGAAGCCTAGCTTGGAGAATTTTGAACATTAGTTTGCTAGGACAACTTTAAATTTTATTGATAGTTATTGTGGTAAGTGGTGAAGCTGTATTCATGTATCAGCAAAACCTCTTTCCATTCAGTGTGAGAATGTGAGTTTCAGGGAAATATAAGGAGTTATTAAGGAAAATATCACTTTCCTGGGGGATACACATCTAATTTCATTTTTTTGGTAGTGTTTCTGATTCTTCCAATTTCAGTTCAGTTCAGTCGCTCAGTCATGTCCGACTCTTTGCGACCCCATGAATCGCAGCACGCCAGGCCTCCCTATCCATCACCATCTCCCGGAGTTCACTCAGACTCTCGTCCATCGAGTCCGTGATGCCATCCAGCCATCTCATCCTCGCTCGTCCCCTTCTCCTCCTGCCCCCAATCCCTCCCAGCATCAGAGTCTTTTCCAATGAGTCAGCTCTTCGCATGAGGTGGCCAAAGCACTGGAGTTTCAGCTTTAGCATCATTCCTTCCAAAGAAATCCCAGGGCTGATCTCCTTCAGAATGGACTGCTTGGATCTCCTTGCAGTCCAAGGGACTCTCAAGAGTCTTCTCCAACACCACAGTTCAAAAGCATCAATTCTTCGGCGCTCAGCTTTCTTCACAGTCCAACTTTCACATCCATACATGACCACAGGAAAAACCATAGCCTTGACTAGGCGGACCTTATTAATGAATAACTTCAAAGAAAAGCTTACCACATGTATTTAACCATTACCAAATAAAGCATGCTATCTGAAGAGATGGAAACAGACTATGAAAATGTTTCTAAAGCTTATGAGTGGGTGGCATCTCTCTTCTCTGAAAGACCTGAATAATGAGCTCATTTCTTAAGTATGACCTACATCATTTTTTTCTTTAAGAGATCTAAGCCATAGTTTCTTTATGGCAATATTTTTTCCTACCTATTTTCTCAAAATATCACTGCCCTAATATGGTTGTTTAAGACACTGGTTCACAATTCACTTTTTTTAAAAAAAAGTGTAATTGTAGGATGGGCTGTTGCAGGTAACTTGGCTGGGTAATACTGAGTCAGTTTCCCTTCGCTATAAGCATTCACTCCTAAGTATATATTTTATGTTTTAAAGGAGTACTATTTTGCTTTAAAAACCACATTCATTACCATTAACTGTCTCAATTGATCTGGTTGTATAGGGAGAATACTAATCAGGTAGAGGAAAGTGTACAATGTGTGTGAATTGTTACTACCACAGCCGGCCATACCAGCATTTGCGATTTAATCTCTATTTTGACATTTTCCTCTGTCCTCCCTCAATTTCAAGCAACCCACACACCTTACACTAACCATATTCAAATAAACAACAAAGGGGACGATATTAAATGTGAAAAACACATCATTTGAAAATGAAAATCCATGTTTAAATAGAGTTATTCAGCAGTACTTTTTCAGTTATTTAAGGTCAGAAGACAAATAAATTCAGCAGTGAAAAGTCAATAATATGTGTTTTAGAATTTTGGCATTTCAGGACCTAAAGTACCAGTATAAAGGTTTGTTTTTTTTTTGTTTTTTGTTTTTTTTCAGAAATGAAAAATCTAAGATAACCTGTCATAAAAGTCAAAGTGACATGTACTTATTCCGAAATGTAAAAGAAGGGAGAGGCCATTAATATTCACTGAGCATCTACTATGTGCCAAATTCTTAGTGGCAACTTTCCCATTTAGTCTTCAAAATAAACCACTAAGGTAAATTTTATTATTCCTATTTATTTGAAGGAAGAAAAATGAAGCCCTGAAAAGTCAGAAAAACTTTTTCCAAGTCACCTATTTGGTAAGTTAGATTTGTCTTTGACATTCAGATACATGACCTCCCTATTTCAAGGTTTGCACAGGGGCTGCAGAAGAACATGGCGCCTGCTTGCAGAAGGCAGAAGTCAAGCAGGCTTGGAAAAGAATTCCAGTTGCTTTCACCTCAGGGATGCGTCAACCCTATTTGAGGAACATGACTTTACATGTTCCCACTGACCATGTGGGGCTATTATGAGATAAAATTAAGAACACAGATTGGAAGTCACTTTGAAATTTTCTACTTGGGCCAAGTGCCATGGAACTCCAAGTAGTTATTCTGAAGAATCTGACAGTGCCAGGGTCAACACAGTCAGTTAGGTGATTTATGGGCAGTGTGTATAACTTTGTGTGACTGGATAGGATTTGTTGAGAATTAGCAAGAGCTGAGTATACATAGGATGAGACCAGCTCTGCACACCTGCTTCTTCATCTGAGTACTCACTTTGCAAACAGTCAGCATTCAGGAGGTCCTGACACTTTTCGTGGCACTTCACTCCACACTCCGAACACTTCATGCCTTGCCGGGCAATGCCCCATAGGAGCCCTTCACACTCGTAACAGTAGGTAGGTGTTGTAGCCGTCCAGACCTCAAAGTTGTGCGGGGTGGTGGAGGACATGGGGTAGATCAGTGCCTGTAGCGTCTTCTTGAAGACATGTATTTTCTGGGAAGGTGAGAGAAGTTACCAATGTAAGGTACATCAACAGATCTGGAGAAGTCCAACATAAAACAAACCACATTATCACGTTTTCCTGAAAATGCTATTTTGAGAGGACTCTTTAATTATTGATTTAAATGATGAGTGTCATCACAGTGTCTCTGCTCAAGTATTCTTCCTTCAATGCTCCAGGGTTCAATTCAGTAATCTGAATACAGAAGTTTCCTAATTTTCACATTGGACTGGGCTCCACTGCTGTGCGAGGTTCTTTCGTGGCAGCACAGAGCTCTGGTTTCTTGACAGTAATTACATCCTCTATCCTGTTACTTCATGAGCACAAGGATGATGAACATCATGCTCACTGTTGGATCATTCCTCAGAGCCTAATCTAGTCTATGGCTTGAGATAGATATTCAGGAAACATCAATTCAAAAGTCAAAAGTAATTTATATTACTATCCTTGGTCTAAGTTGGTTATTGGTAAAATTATAAAGTCATGGAAAGTATTCTGAATGTTGATTTTAAACTTCTACAAACACCCCTCACTCCTCCTTTGTATCTTAACCAGGCCTCACCTCCCTGATGCTAACATGACATCCTCTGTAACATGACATCCCTCCCCAAGTCCGAAGTATACTTCTATAGATCTTTCTACAGGGAATTGCTTTCACTGTCTTAAAGGGAGATATATATATACATATATATTTTTTTAATATATTGGGATATAATTGCTTTTCAATATTGTGTTAGTTCATGCTGTATAGCAAAGTGAATCAGCTTTATGTATACATATATCCCCTGCCTCTGTGGTTTCCCTCACCACCCCCATCCCACCCATCAAGTCATCACAGAGCTGAGCTCCCTGTGTTACACAGCAAGTTCCCGCTAGGTATCTATTTTACACATGGTAGTGTATATATGTCAGTGCTAATCTCCCAATTAATTCCACTCCTCTCCCCACCATGTCCACTTGTTCATTCTGTTTGTCTCCATCTCTACTCTTGCCCTGTAAATATGTTACTCTGTAACATTTTTCTAGATTCTGTGAATATGCAGATACAATATTTGTTTTCCTCTTCCTGTCTGACTCACTCTGTATGACATACTCTAGCTCCATCCACATCTTTACAGATGAGTGAACGGAGATACTTTTTAACAGTACGTGGAAGCCATTGGTGAAGTGAGCACTGAACAAGGAGCCCAGAGGCCTGAGTTTCTGAGCACAGGCTCTGTCGCATTACAGTTGAAATAGGCTTCAGAAGGCAGGAGCTGTCTTGCCTCTGAGTGTTAGGGCACAACACCTTTTCATGGCATGAAATGAATGTTGTGCTACTTAAGAGTCTTATAATCTATGGAGAGACTTAAGTTCTCTAATCCTCAGTTTCCTGCTCTACCTGTCTACTGTGTGTTGATGATCAGTGTGACAGTAACAAATATAGCCCATAGACTTCAAACACTGGATAAATGCTAAGTAAGAGTGCTCATACTGCAGATTTGTTTCGATGAGTCTCTTTGCTTCTCATTTCCTACTCTGCTGGCGACTCGCTGGGGAGAAAGACCAGCACTCTCTGAAGTTACATTTATAAATAATTCCCCACAACCACCTGATGCCTGATGAATAGTTGTTTACATAAATCCTGTAGGAGTCTAGCTGATAAGCAACGCTAGAAGGGAAGTGCTTGTGTTTTTCATTAATCATCCTTAAGTCTCATTTCAGAGTATCTTCCCACAGTGTTGAAATGGCTACCTTTCTATTATTCTTCAATTCCAAAGTATGGAAACAGCACTTTTCCTTTTATCAGTAATTCGCCTCACCAGGCGTTTCCCTAGAATATGTCTGGTAATGGTACAAGGAGTTTCCCTACCAGGAAGCTAATCTTCACTAAAAATTTTTCTATATTTTAAAAACCAAGATCCAGCCTTGCTACTCAGTGAGGGTCTGATCAAAGTTCTTTACATTTCAAGTGGGTCTACACACCAAAAGTGTGTTCAAAATATGGGAACTTCTCAAGTAGGGGAACCCTGTGTTAGAGTTTACATAGAACAAGTGGATCCATCACTTTTCAATAAAGATAATCTGAGTCAATAAATCTCTGGTTTCATTCTGTAATGAAGATGTTATGTCTTGAAAAGAACTGTTAAAAGTTCTATTAGATTTAGAAGCATGTATTATTCATCTTTGTTTCCCCTTTACTGCCTAGCAGAGTGATATTCAATATCTTTGAAGTGAACTCAATGATTCTTGGCATAAGAGATATACCATTAGTTCTACATAGACAGTTTTATGTTCTGAGCTGAGGGCCTGGGGGACCATGTGATGTGTCTGTGCATAGTACAGAATTGTTGGTTTTCAGTTCAGTTCAGTTCAGTTGCTCAGTCGTGTCCGACTCTTTGAAAACCACAAGATTGGAGTTCAGGTATATTTGCAATTGCATAATTTGCTATCTTAGTAGGGGGAAAAAACAAAAATTCTAACTGAATACTGGGTAGGAATAGAACAGAGTCTGCTACTGAACATAAGAAAAGAGAGAGATACATATTAACTTAGAAAGCAGAGTTGGGCAGATTCTTTACTAGCTGAACCACAAAGGAAGCCCAAGAATACTGGAGTGGGTAGCCTATCCCTTCTCCAGCAGATCTTCCTGACCCAGNACTGAACATAAGAAAAGAGAGAGATACATATTAACTTAGAAAGCAGAGTTGGGCAGATTCTTTACTAGCTGAACCACAAAGGAAGCCCAAGAATACTGGAGTGGGTAGCCTATCCCTTCTCCAGCAGATCTTCCTGACCCAGGGATAGAACTGGGGTGTCCTGCATTGCAGACAGATTCTTTACCAATTGATCTATCAGAGAAGCCTAGAGCTAGGCAAGCAGTTGCTTTTTAATATGAATTTATCCACACAATTTAAATTTAATGATTAACACATTTAATCTAATCCCTTATGTCCATTTTCTTTTTATTGAATTCAAGTGATATACAATCAGTCCTCTAAATTTTTAGGCTGTAGTAAGAGTATTAATATAATGAACACTTGCTAAAATATTACACATGTTGAAGGAAAACAAGTGAAAGACAGTTTTGATAGACAGCTGAGAAGGTTTCATTGAAATTGAAATGTTTGTTTTGGTTTGGTTAAAGAGGCATGGTCCATTTCATGAGAAGAGAAGCTAATTTCAAAAAAGAAGAAACATGGAAAATTTATCAGACAGCACATCAAAAATCAATTGAATAGGGTATTAAAATAAACCATAACATTTGAAAGCTATAGACGCTGGACAAAAACATAAGATAATTCACTAGAGGGTATATGTCCCCAGTCTCAAGAAAATGATAATATGAGTTTTTCATTCTTGATTTTGGGGATATGGGCATGTGTTTACTAAAGCTGAAAATCACTCTAAAATAAATGGTTTATGAAAATATTTCTTATTCCAGCAAAGCATAAGATAGAATGATGGTCAGTATAGAAATTCAGAAAATCGACAGCTAAGGAAAGCATGGAAAAATAAATCTGATATGATCATCTCAGGGGAATATGGTATACTGAGGGAAAGAGTATTTTTAGCAGCAAAATAACAGCAGATCAAATAAGATTACAACATAGCTTTTGTGGAATAAGATGAAAACCTAGGATATGGGGCACTGAATAAGAAGAAAAGAGAAGAAAACAAAAGAAAGCCCTAAAATGAGCCATGGGAAATGGAAGTCTGCCACTTACCTTGGATTAAGAATTGTATTAACAAGAAGAGAAAAAATATACACATATATACCTACGCATACAAGCACTCAGAGTAGATAGAAAGATAACTTGGTGCAGGTAATAGGATGCTAGCTGATGTGAAAGGATGAGGACTGGGAATTATGTTATCAAAAGAGGGTCTCTGGCCTAGGTAAACAAGGAACCAGACATATGGAGAAGATAGTTCGAAGAACAAGCAGAATCCTAATTACTGGAATTAGGACTGATAGAGTGGATTCAGCAATTTGGGAGACTTGCCACTAAACTATTTTAAATGTTTCTAAACTTTTCAAATCTTGTACAGTCAATGTAATATTATTAGCTAAAATGTATGTTCTGATTCTGGAGAAGGAAATGGCAACCCACTCCGGTACCTTTGCCCGGAAAATGCCATGGATGGAGGAGCCGGTAGGCTACAGTCCATGGGGTCACAAAGAATCGGACATGACTGAGCGACTTCACTTTCACTTATATTCTGATAGTAATAAAATCTATGCTCACTGCAGAAATAATTTATAAACCGAAAAGGCACTAAAATTAAAAATAGCTTAATCTTTCAAATTTAGGCATAGTTTGACCCATATTCTTCCCATAATTTTTATATTTATAGCCAGGATATCAGGCTTTTGCAGAGAAGTAAAAAATAACAAACATTACTTTTATACTACTGAAGTGATTCCAGAAAATAAGGCAATTTTATTGTGTTTCAACAGTGCCTTGATCTGTAGAAATGAGAACAAGGAACACTGTCACTCAGATAAGACAGTAACCAAGTATGACCTATGGACTACAAAGGGGAGGATGAGCATATTTTAGACATAGATTTTGTTTAAAATTCCTGCTCTGAGAAACTGGAATTTAAAGCAAGTTGCTCTACTTAATCACTTCCTGAACAATTAGGATTCTGGAATTGCCTTTCCTGTTGACAGCTATATGGGGAAATTAGAATGAGTCCAAGAAATAAAGCAGTCAAGCCTCCTACCGAGAACAATTACTGGTGTTTTGGGGCCACCAAAATTCCAATCTACCAACTGTTGACACTTACAACAGGAACAAAGTTTGGCTGCCTCCATTTGCCACATACCTTTTCTCTCTCCCCGCCCCCCTGTTAATCAGTGACTTAACTAATAAAGTTCTATCTTTCTTCTCGTACTCCCTCATAGGAATAGGCAAACCACCATTTTCTTATACTTAAAAACAATCACATTTTGGTAATTCTAGGGAAAAAGTATGCTTTCTGTTTTGAAGTGTATTTCATGTGCTTAATGCATGCTTTTTAGAAAAGAATCAATTTACTACCCTCTATGGTTTTTCCAGTGTCATGTATGGATGCAAGAGTTGGACTGTGAAGCTGAGCACCAAAGAATTGATGCTTTTGAACTGTGGTGTTGGAGAAGACTCTTGAGAGTCCCTTGGACTGCAAGGAGATCCAACCAGTCCATTCTGAAGGAGATCAACCCTGGGATTTCTTTGGAAGGAATGATGCTAAAGCTGAAACTCCAGTACTCTGGCCACCTCATGCGAAGAGTTGACTCACTGGAAAAGACTCTGATGCTTGGAGGGATTGAGGGCATGAGGAAAAGGGGACGACAGAGGATGAGATGGCTGGATGGCATCACGGACTTGATGGATGTGAGTTTGAGTGAACTCCAGGAGATGGTGATGGACAGGGAGGCCTGGCGTGCTGCGATTCATGGGGTCGCAAAGAGTAGGACACGACTGAGTGACTGAACAGAACTGAACTGACTGATGCATCATTTTGCTATTTCTGGACAAAAGCATCAGAAAGATTTGCAGAGCAAAGGTTAGATAAATGCGACTTTTGAAATTTGTTATGAGGACAGAACAATGGTAGAATAAGATCTTGAGCATAAAAACAGACATAATTTCATGACTGACTTTTTAATCAGACTAATCATTACATAAGATTGACACCAGAAGGTAATATTACTCAGGCAAAATTTTTATAGCAAATGTACAGAGACTAAAATTTATGTGCCTCTACATGAAACACTTTATGTCTTTTGTTTTTACTCACATTGTTTTATTCACATTACCACTGACTTAAGTAACTAATAGATTGAGTCCAAATAAAGACTGTAGAACAGTGATAAAATAGATGATTCAATAATTTAAGAAGAGGACAATACAGAATATACACTTTAAAAGATAATTTTGTTTCATGCCAATACATGACAAGGAACTTGATCTGATAACAAATTAGGACAAATTTGTCATGTACTGTAAGTATTGGTTTTTCTCCAATTCAAGCTCTCAATGAATATATATATATATATATATATAAAGTGGTATAAGATGAATAACTTATTAAATATAAGAGGCCAAAAATAATGTGAATTCCTCCACTGGGGGAAACTTTGGACATTTTATTGTGGAAAGGTCTAGTTCTCATCAGTTGGGGCTGAGACTGAGTTTTTATAAATCTTCTGATAGAGATCATGAAAGAGGAAGGAGAAGGATTAGGATACTATAAAAGAAAAAGAGGGAAAGGGGTGAGCATCTCTCCTAAAGGGAACCTATTCTACTGTTCTCTTTTGTAACTAAGAAAGTCACTCATGCATCTATGGAACGCTGTGTGGTAAAAGCAGACAATCATAAAAATAATAACTAATATTTACTACATATTTATGTGCCCAAGGGGCTCCCCTGCTGTCTCAAACAGTAAAGAATTTGCCTGTAATGTGGGAGACCCAGGTTCGATCCCTGGGTCAGGAAGAGCCCCAGGAGAAGGTAGTGGCAACCCACTCCAGTATTCTTGCCTGGAGAATTCCATGGACAGAGAAGCCTGGTGGGCTACAGTCNTGCCCAAGGGGCTCCCCTGCTGTCTCAAACAGTAAAGAATTTGCCTGTAATGTGGGAGACCCAGGTTCGATCCCTGGGTCAGGAAGAGCCCCAGGAGAAGGTAGTGGCAACCCACTCCAGTATTCTTGCCTGGAGAATTCCATGGACAGAGAAGCCTGGTGGGCTACAGTCTATGAAGTAGAAAGAGTTGGACATGACTGAGCAAATAACACTCACTTTTCACCATGTGTCCAAAATGGTTGAAGTGCTCTCAATTTATCTCATTTGATTTCCCCAACAATCTTCTAGAAATATTAGCATATTCATTTTGTATACTGAAAAACTAATCGGGCAACCTAGCCAGAACAAACAAAAAATATTTTTATAGCAAGTGTACAGAGACTAAAAGTTATGTGCCTCTACATGGAACACTTTATGTCTTTTGTTTTTACTCACATTGTTTTATTCACATTACCACTGACTTAAGGGCTTTGACCTTGAACTTTTCATATCATTTTCAGACATGACATTAAGACTTGCCTCCTACCTAATGTGGGCACTGAGGGTAGTAATCAAAGCCTAAGCATTTTCAGATCTTTATATATATGTGTATATGTGTATGTATATGTGTGTGTGTGTGTGTGTGTTTAAGACAGGATTATTGATCAACTTTAAAAGTTGACAAGTATTTTAATTAAACATTTAAAAATTATCTACTTTATTAAAATAAATAGTATAGATAACTTCAATCTATTTAATGGAAAACAGGGAAAGTAAAGAAAACTCAGTCTACAGAAAATAAACCTAGAAAGGAAACAGAGTAAAATGAAGAGAAATAGTAAATTTTAAAAAAGTAATAGAACTAATTCACCCACAAAATAGAATTCTCCCATCAAAAGGAAAATTCTGAAATTACATTTTAAAATCAAGTTGTTTTTCTATAAGATATCAATAAAGACACAATAAAATGCAAATAAAGGGCTAGAAAAGGTTCTATCAAGGAGAATACAAACCTAATTTAGTGAAAGTTAAAGTGAAAATCACTCAGTTATCTCCAACTCTTTGTGACCCAGAATCCTGAAGTGGGTAGCCTTTCCCTTCTCCAGGGGATCTCCCCAAATCCGGGATCGAATCCAGGTCTCCTGCATTGCAGGCAGATTCTTTACCAGCTGAGCCACAAGGGAAGCCCAAGAATATTGGAGTGAGTAGCCTATCCCTTCTCCAGCAGATCTTCCTGACCCAGGAATTGAACTGGGGTCTCCTGCATTGCAGGGGATTCTTTACCAACTGAATTAAAATTTAGTGTAGCTGTATTAATATCACATAGAATATTTTTTAAGGAAAAAGCATTTAAAAGATTATTAGGATCAATTAGCAAAAGTTGAAAGAAATTATTAGAAATATAGAGGCCCCCAAACTTATGTACTAAAACAGAAAAAGCTCAGATGTGATATCTACAATGCTGATCATATATTAAGCTATAAAGCGAAAGTGAAAGTGCAGTTGCTCAGTCATGTCCGACTCTTTGAGACCCCATGGACTGTAGCCTATCAGACTCCTCAGTTCATGGAATTTTCCAGGCAAGAGTACTGGAGTGGGTCGCCATTTCCTTCTCCACGGGATCTTCCTGACCCAGGGATCAAACCCAGGTCTCCCTCATTGTGGGCAGACACTTTACTGTCTGAGACACCAGGGAAGTCCAGCAATCCTCAAGTAAATAAGAAAGACTGAAGTACAGTCCGTCTCCTTTGAATACAATGCAGTAACAAAATAAAGCCCTTACCTTTGGAATATTAATGAAAACACTTTCCATATAACTGATGAGTCAAAATACTAATCACTGGACCATTTACGAAACAATTCTATCTAAACAATAAAAGTACTATATATCAAAATTTCTACGATGCAGCTAAGTGTGCTAAGAGGAAAATGGATAGTTTTAAATGCATATGTTAGAAAAGACAAACAGAAAATTAAGTCATACATATGTGGTTAAAAATATAAACAAAAGCAATAAAATGATAGATATAAAACCTTTGAAGTTTGGAAGGAGGAAGAAATTGAGAAAGGAATATACAGAGGGTGGAAATATTCTCACTTCAAAGCTAAGTGATGGATAGACAGGTGTTTGCACTGTTTTTCACTTCGTTGATGCTGTATGTATTTTGTATTATGCAATAAAGATCCTGATGCTGGGAAAGATTGAGGGCAAGAGGATGAGAGTGCAACAGAGGATGAAATGGTTGGAAGGCATCGCTGACCCAATGGACATGAGTCTGAGCAAGCTCTGGGAGATACTGAAGGACAGGGAAGGCTGACACGCTGTGGTTCATGGGGTTGCAAAGAGTCAAACAGGACTTAGCGACGGAACAACAGCAGTAGTTAACAGCAACAATAAAAATTAACAAACAACATATTCAACTTAATAAGTTAGAAAAATAGTTTCAGGATAAATACAAACAGCAGAAGATGAATTCAAATAAGACAAGAGCAGAAATAAATGAAACAGAAAGCAAATCAACAAAATGGAGTCAATAAATGCCAGAGAATCTCTTATATACTGATTTACAAAAGAGAAAAAAGTACAAATAAACAAGATAAAACCAGCTCAAGCTTTTATGAATGATACAATTATATGAACAATTTGAGGTATTCAATTTGAAAATGTAGGAAAAAAGACAACCTTTGGGAAAAATATAAATGATCAAAATTGACTCAAGAACAAATGTTTAAATAACAGGAATAGAACTGTTATACTAAATAAATTGATTCAGTAGTCAAATAACTACCCTCAAATAAAACAAACAAAACCCCCTCAAAACAAAACTACAAGATGGTTTTAAGAGGCAAATTTTGTCAGTCTTTCAAGGTATAGCAACACTCATTTCACACAGATCATCCCAGAGAAGTGACAAAAAGGAAAGCTCTCTAGCTTATTTAACAAAATTTATTATTGATGCCATGATTGTTCAAAGACATGGTAAACCATAAGCCATTTTACTAATGAATATGGATGCAAAGATTTTACATAATTAGCAAACATATGAGAAAATTGAAGCCAAGAAAATTTCAGTAACTTGCCCAAATTCCCTCAGTTAATAAATGGCAGACTTGGACCAACAATTTTCTCAAGCCTAAGACCATGCTCTTGAAGAAGGCAAGAATAAAGACCAATAGCAACACTATTTGTAATGAAGCCCCTGTCAATACTCCCTGCAACCTTCTGCTCAGTTCCAAAGGCGACAGGGATGCACTGGGTTCAGCATGTACTCTGCATTCTTCACCTTAAGTTCCTACCTCACTGCCCTGATGGCCATTGCTGCGCCTGGCAAGACATTTCCTTAATTCTCACTCACTGTGAAGTAAGTATTATTGCATTAATTTAAGGATGAGTCTGAGGGAGATGAAGTGCAATGATAAGAAATGAGTTCTGAAAAGCAGTAAGAGGTGGAGCTGAGATTCAAACTCAGATCACATCACTTCAACAATCATTTATGTGGTTTGAAAGGATTCCTGTTTCTGAGCAGGACCCCAGACTCCTTGGGTGAACTGTGAGCCTTCAACTTCCAGACTGAATCCCGGATACTAGGCAGGTGGCTCTAACCTATTTCCTTCTCCCATGTATTCTTCTAGTGTCATGCTAGGATTTGGACCCAGGTCTGACTTCCTGATCACTCTCACACCTAGTTCTTGCCAGTCCCTTTACTTTTGCCTGAATCCTGTATTGGAAGAAAAACCTCTATTTCCCTAGACAAATCAACCCTTAGTGACAATTCACACACTCTATAAGCATGCCCTTAGGCCAGCCTCCTAAAAATGGCCATCAACCCAGATAGAATAAACCATGTTTAGGAATCTCTTTTAGCCTTGGTGATTTGGGTTCTTCACTCTGAGTTTCCCATAACCATCATCTAAGCCTGTCTTAATTTAAATACCCCACCAACTAAGAGCTTCTACTAAGAACCATGGCAACAGTCCTTGGGTGACTGTTATCTCAGCTCTTCTTTCACTATATTGTAAGCATCATGGTGGCAGGGATTTTTAGATGAATTGTTCTCTGTCTTATTCCCAAAATCTGAAACAATACCTGAAACATAGTAGACAGTCCATATTTGTTGAAATGTTGAGTGGATTTACTGTTATCGTGCTACTATTGGGTCCAAACCTAGGAAACTATCGCTGAGAAAGCAAGCACAAAGTTAAGCAAAATAGTGCCAGGCAGATTACTGTGTATGAATACCAGATTGTTATTCTGTCTTGTGTTATTCAACCAGATTGGACTATTTAGAAATTTCAGATCTTAAGGGCTAATTAGACTGAGATTCCCAATCAACCCCAGTAGCTCCTCATGGTGAGTGGGAATTGGTGATGGATGGAGCACTCAGCAGTGATTTGCCCACTGCCAACTGTGTGTCAGTGGAGATGGTGCTAGCCTACCCACTGTCAACTTGTCACAGATTTTATAGCACATTCCTTCCTTGGAAGAGATGACTGAGATTTTTACTGTACATCTGTTTAATTCAAATAGAATAGGGCTATTTAAATAGAAGGGCTACCATTTTCCACACGGCCAAGTCATTTTTCTTCATGTAAAGGCAAATATTTCATGCTTCACATTGAGGGTATCTGGGACTTGCAGCACCAGGAACTAGAAATTATTCACTCCAGCACTTATATTAGTTGCCCATGTAATGACTTAATGTGACAGCTTGTCAAGAATGACATTTAATATGCCTGTTGTGCGGAAGTCATATTTCATTTGCTTTTTGAGACATTGGCCCCAGGGAAATGGGCTTTATGAGTTTTAGCAGGAACTGTTGGGCTACCCAACACTCACACAGAAAAATCTTTTACAGAGGCCTTCTGAAACTAAATACTAAAAATAAAATGAATACTTTTAAGTAAAGAAGCAGTTGACCACTAGCTATTTTAACCATACAGTGAGGGTGTGCTCTCTGTCAGAGCTTCAGAAAATGTAGTGGTATTCCTCTAATTCCTATTGCTTTCCTCTTAACTTTTCATAGGGATGAGTATTTGTGCTTTAAACCAAAGACAATATTTTCAAACATAAAAAAACAGTCTAGAAGTCTATCAATAAAAATCTTCCATTTTGATTATTTCCTCTAAAGCAAAAGACTGGATACTCTGAGATTCAGTAAGCAATATGAGGCTTTTTCAACTAATCTCAAAAATATACAAGCAACTTATACAGCTCAATTCCAGAAAAATAAACGACCCAATCAAAAAATGGGCCAAAGAACTAAATAGACATTTCTCCAAAGAAGACATACAGATGGCTAACAAACACATGAAAAGATGCTCAACGTCACTCATTATCAGAGAAATGCAAATCAAGACCACAATGAGATACCACTTCACACCAGTCAGAACGGCTGCGATCCAAAAGTCTACAAGCAATAAATGCTGGAGAGGGTGTGGAGAAAAGGGAACCCTTTTACACTGTTGGTGGGAATGCAAACTAGTACAGCCACTATGGAGAACAGTGTGGAGATTCCTTAAGAAATTGCAAATAGAACTGCCTTATGACCCAGCAATCCCATTGCTGGGCATACACACCGAGGAAACCAGAATAGAAAGAGACACATGTACCCCAATGTTCATTGCAGCACTGTTTATAATAGCCAGGACATGGAAACAACCTAGATGTCCATCAGCGGATGAATGGATAAGAAAGCTGTGGTATATATACACAATGGAGTATTACTCAGCCATTAAAAAGAATACATTTGAATCAGTTCTAATAAGATGGATGAAACTGGAACCAATTATACAGAGTGAAGTAAGCCAGAAAGAAAAACACCAATACAGTATACTAACACATATATATGGAATTTAGAAAGATGGTAATGAGGACCCTGTATGCAAGACAGCAAAAGAGATACAGATGTGTAGAGCGGACTTATGGACTCTGAGGGAGAAGGAGAGGGAGAGGGAGAGGGAGGGATGATTTGGGAGAATAGCATTGAAACAGGTATACTATCATGTAAGAAATGAATTGCCAGTCTATGTTCAATGCAGGATGCAGGATGCTTGGGGCTGGTGTATGGGGATGATCTGGAGGGAAGATGTGGGGTGGGAGGTGGGAGGGGGGTTCATGTTTGGGAGTTCGTGTAAAAAAATAAATAAATACAAAAAAAAAAGAAACAGAATGAGAAGGCAGAACTTTCCTCACAATCCATTCCAAATTTCCATCTATTTTAGACTGGTGTTTGTCTCTATTTGCCAAAAATGTTTATATTTTTCAGTGTACTGCCTAGCCTGACAGTTTTTTTTCTTCCAGATCCTAACTATACTTTTGAAACTTGAATATCTGTGGCTGATTCATGTTGATGTATGGCAAAAAACCATCACAATATTGTAAAGTAATTATCCTCCAATTAAAATGAATACATTTTAAAAAATAAAAGTTTTCACTGGAAAATAAAAAAAAAAAATGAGGCTTTTTCATGTATCACAGAATGTTTATTTTCTCTTGTATCCAAACTACACTGGAAGTATTACATGGTATAATAAACTCAACAGATAAAAATAAGCCCCTAGAAAAGCAGTCATGTTTTAAAAATACTATGGCACAATACAAAATGTTCTGAACGTGCTGTAGCACCTAGATATTCAAATAGACATGTACTACTGCTGATATATATTGGGCTGAGGGAATTTGCTGATGGAGACGTAGGAAAGGTTGGCTTTGGGTGGAAGATGACAATGAAAGAAGAAGAAAATGAGAAATAAAAAAGTAAAAAATGGTGTTTACATGTCAAGTATATAGAAATTTAAAACAAGCAATAATAGTGCCCATGTTTTTATCCTCTAAGAAAGACAAAGTCTCTAAAATTGGAGGAGGTAGTATACAGTTGCAATAATCTGTGCACAGGGGCACAAATGAATTTTCTTGGCTATAAGCCCCATAGTGGCTGGTAGGATGCAGTTACCATGGCATAACATCCACCTGCTCATTGGAATTGGAATTACCTAGGAGTTTTTTTTTTTTTTTTTTAACCCAAAGCTTTGACTGTGTGGATCACAATAAACTGTGGAAAATTCTGAAAGAGATGGAAATATCAGACCACCTGACCTGCCTCTTGAGAAACTTATATGCAGGTCAGGAAGCAACAGTTAGAACTGGACATGGAACAACAGACTGGTTCCAAATAGGAAAAGAAGTATGTCAAGGCTGTATACTGTCACCCTGTTTATTTAACTTATATGCAGAGTACATTATAAGAAACACTGGGCTGGAAGAAGCACAAGCTGGAATCAAGATTTCCAGGAGAACACCCCACCCCAGTACTCTTGCCTGGAAAATCCAATGGACGGAGTAGCCTGGTGGGCTGCAGTCCATGGGGTCGCTAACAGTCGGACAGACTGAGCAACTTAACTTTCACTTTTCTCTTTCATGCATTGGAGAAGGAAATGGCAACCCACTCCAGTATCCCTGTCTCTTATACACATCTAGATGTGTATAAGAGACAGGGTNTCGCTAACAGTCGGACAGACTGAGTGACTTAACTTTCACTTTTCTCTTTCATGCATTGGAGAAGGAAATGGCAACCCACTCCAGTATCCTTGCCTGGAGAATCCCAGGGATGGGGGAGCCTTGTGGGCTGCTGTCTATGGGGTCACACAGAGTCGGATACGACTGAAGCCACTTAGCAGCAGCAGCAGCAGGAGAAATATCAATAACCTCAGATATGCAGATGACACCACCCTTATGGCAGAAAGTGAAGAGAAATAAAAAGCCTCTTGATGAAAGTGAAAGAGGAGAGTGAAAAACTTGGCTTAAAGCTCAACATTCAGAAAACGAAGATCGTGGCATCTGGTCCCATCACTTTATGGGAAATAGATGGCGAAACAGTGGAAACAGTGTCAGACTTTATTTTGGGGGGCTCCAAAATCACTGCAGATGGTGACTGCAGCCATGAAATTAAAAGACGCTTACTCCTTGGAAGAAAAGTTATGACCAACCTAGATAGCATATTCAAAAGCAGAGACGTTACTTTGCCAACAAAGGTCCGTCTAGTCAAGGCTATGGTTTTTCCAGTGGTCATGTATGGATGTGTGAGTTGTACTGTGAAGAAAGCTGAGCGCTGAAGAGTTGATGATTTTGAACTGTGGTGTTGGAGAAGACTCTTGAGAGTCCCTTAGACTGCAAGGAGATCCAACCAGTCCATTCTGGGGGAGATCAGTCCTGGGTGTTCTTTGGAAGGAACGATGCTACAGCTGAAACTCCAGTACTTTGGCCACTTCATGCAAACAGTTGACTCATTGGAAAAGACTCTGATACTGGCAAGGATTGGGAGCAGGAGGAGAAGGGGACGACAGAGGATGAGATGGCATCACCGACTCAATGGATATGAATTTGAGTGAACTCCGGGAGATGGTGATGGACAGGGACGCCTGGCTTGTTGTGGTTCATGGGGTTGCAAAGAGTCGGACACGACTCAGCGACTGAACTGAACTGAACTGATTCATGTTACACCTGAAGTCAGTTAAATCATTCATGGGTGTGAGACCGAGGCATCAGGGTTTGAAAGCTCCCGTAGGCGATTATAGACGGCTCAGATGGTAAAGAATCTGCCTGCAGTGCAGGAGAAACCTGAGTTTGATCTCTGGGTCGGGAAGATCCCCTGGAGAAAGAAATGACAATCCACTCCAGTATTCTTGCCTGGAGAATTCCATGGACAGAGGAGCCTGGCAGGCTATAGTCCAGGGGTTGTAAACAGTAGGACATGACTGAGCAACACACACATACACATAAACACACACACACACACCCCTACAGGCAATTCTAATGAACCAAATTCAAGAATCCCTGATCTAGATATTTGCAATCTATTTCTACCTTCTAATCATGTTGGTTCTTTCATTCAATAAGGAATTGACAAAGCATCCATCTCATGCCAAACTACGTAATAAGCAATAGGGATGAAAACATTTACAAGGACATCAAACAGGATGCAGTTCTTACCCTCACGGAGTCAAAAGGGAAGCCTTATGTAAAACAATCAAACTGTACTAACAAAAATAATCAAAGCACTAGCTCGTATTTATTGCATACTGTACCCTAGGCTGAGCAAGCATGTTAAACACTTATCCACTCCCTTCATCTACTGTATTATTATCACATCACTACACATATGAGAGAACTCAGACCCGGAGAAGTTACATAACTTGCCAGATACAATAATCTAATTTAGCAGTCCAAATGGGATTCACCCCAAGCAGCTGTCACTCTTCACCATACCATCCTCTGGAGTCTGTGATTAAATGCTAGGAAGGCCCAGAGAAGAAACAAATAATTGAGCCAAAAGGGGAGGGAGGTGTTTGGGAAAGCCTCAAAAATGAGGTAACATATGGACTATGTAGAAATTTAGCAGGAATTTTCAGGTGGATTATAACAAGCAAAGTGTGTTTGGATGAAATAGCATTTGTAAAGATGGGAAGGTACACGAATATTTGAGCAACACAGGATAATTTGTATGATAGTGCAGCTGAGGCTTTGAGGAAATTTGTTTGGGGTGAGACTTTCTGCATGTTCCCATGAACTTTGGAATAAACATGACAAACAAGCGGCCCAAGCAGAATGCTTTTCCCCAGACTATGATCAATGCATAGTTAGTAGCTGACTCTGCACCTACCAATTCCTCATTGTTTAAAGATGTCCTAATCACCATAGCCAGGGAGAGTCCAGATTTCCGGGCAGCCAGGGTCTTAAAAAATTAAAACAAACAAACAAAAAAAAACAATCGTGAGTTAGTGATACATGAGGTGACTGTTATTTACCTATTACTCAGCAGAAGATGAAAATGTAAGACTATCACTGTTCACACTTTAGGTAACAGGGACCTACTATATTCTGTAGTCAGCCAATTCATCCAGAATGTGGAATCACAGAACATTAAAGGTAAAAAAAAGTCCCTTTTAGATCATCAAACCTAGACCCTACATTTTAGATGATAAAACTGAGGCCCAGTAAGAAAGACTGAGTAACCCAAGGTTTCTAGGCTAGCATGAGACTTCTAAAACATTGTTTTTCTCCAAGATGACCATAATCACATGTCTTCATAAAACAGGACCACTGATACAGAGCCAGCTCACCTCTCTGATAGCCCTGAATCACAACAGGTATTAGATGATTCTTGAGTCGTCTATAGTTTCCTGGAATATGCTTCCATATCTAGCCAATGTATTTTCTTACCAAGCATGCATTTTATCAAGTGAGAATCATCATTCCCAGATTTGTTCTCTTCACTCAATGATGGTAACTTAGGTGATTTTAAGTAATAGTTACATTCCTTTAGTTTCCCCTGTAAAATAGAACCATTATATGGCTCCCACTAGAAACATACACAATATAAGGTTAATCTACTCAATGGTACTATAGAGAACTGTGGAAATCAGTTCCACATGGGAATATTAACTATTCTCCCCCATTAGGAACAAAGGGAAGTCACACTGGAATAATTCATCTGGTCAGAAATATATATACTTGGAGCCACAAAGACACTGTGCCTACTTAAGTTCAGTACAGTCCTAAGTGGGGAGGTGACTTTCCATCTGTCTTCACCCCTACCATGTAAACTTGTAGGGCACTTATCTCCAAAGAAAGTCTTTTATCTTTGACAACTACTGTCCCTCAAATTATATATTTAGCCTATTTTAGTCCATATTTGCACTTGCTATTTACATAAGTTGTTCTATCTTTCAGAATAGAGATGTTAAATTCTTAGAGAACCCAAACTTCTTATTCTTATGTTTCTGTCCTTTTATTTCCCCAACCATGTTCTCTTGGATCGCATGAATAAGAGCAGTATTTGAGAAGACTGCCAAATACTAAATAAATTTAAAATCACTTACCATGGCCTGAAGAGTCCAAGTGATACAGAAAATAAAATATAAATAATTAGACATATGAGAAAAGACCATAATAATGTTAAATAAGCCTAATGCTAAAAAATGATGTCACACCACAACGACAGGAATCTGAGTTAACCGTACAGACATATCATGCTTTCCAGTATAAGATTTTTCCAGGAAAATACTTTGTCTTTTCTAATTTAAAGCTAAAGTGATGACCTTCAGATAAAGGTTTTCACAGCAAAATTTAAAATTGCCAGTATCAAGAATCTGTGTACATTGTTGTAAAAGGCAAACTTCAGTTTCTCTGGGGAAAATATATTTTCTTGCAATAAACCATTAAGAATATGGCTTCAAAACATGAAAACACTCTGAATGATAGAAAACATTTCTTTTTCCTGTTGGTGGGCTATTTTTTAGACTTTAATACAGATTATTATTAATTCTTTTCATTTCTCAGCAGTCTCCAGCATATTTCCTTATAGGAGAGTTTGTTATTCAGAGTTATATTCAGGGCTAATATAGGCTTTAATGACCTGGAAGCTATGGTTTTCTTTGGAGAGTGAAACAGCTTATTAATTTGGTTAGATGTGATCTTAATACAAAAGAATAAAGAACTGATTAACATTGTTTGCTTGCTTTATAAAATGCTAAAGATTATAGGGTTAAGGTGAAGACTTCAAATCCAGCCTTCCACTGCAAATTAAACTCATGGTCATTTATAAAACTGAGCACATCAAAGCCCAATTGCAGAAGACCACTTGGCATGTTGTATGACTTCCTTTTTGCTCAATTATAGCACTATTTTAACTCAATCTGTAATTTCACCTAATATCAAAAGCTGTCAAAAGGTTAGAGCTATTTCCTCCATCTAATCGACTTTAAAGAGAAAATAAGCCTAATGCTGCTAGCATCCAGCTTCTTCTGTGTTTTATGCTATGAAATATTTACAGGCTAGGCATTTAATGAGAAGGACAATATGACATCTAATAAAGACAACACATGCAGTCAATATGAATTAAAAAGGAGTGACTCACCACATCTCGTACAATAGGCAGAGTTTTCTTTCTGCGGAGATCTGGCATACTGTCAATACCATAAAGTCCCCAACCAGCTCTGAAAGAGGGGGAAAGGAATGATTTCAATAGGGAATAGAGTTCCTATTTAAAAAATTCCACTGTCTGTAGTAAAAAGTCTGTGAAAGAAAGGTTAAAGGATTACCATAGTGGTTAAGATAGCAGCAAAGATGCAAGACTCAAGGACCTTGCCCCCAAATAAGAAACCAACTATCACACATAGTGATCACTCTACATCTTAGACAGTTTCATACTTTGTAGAATTATATATGGTCTGGTTTGACACATTGTTTTATTGTACCACAAAGGGGATAATTAAAATCGTTAGGTATATGGAACTTTGCACCTAGAGGAAGAAACAGATTCAAACCAGTTTTGGTGAAAGTTTGATCTGTCTGCAATGAAAAAAATATATACTTTTATTGTAAAAATACTATTTTTGTGTGTGTGTGTACATTGTGTCTTCACAGGTTGAACTCCAAGCAGCATCTTAAGAATTTACCAACATATTTAAAATACTAGTGATTATCCCAGTACCATAATTTCCACTTATCTGAATTATCCAAAGATAAATGCACAAGATTAAATGTTGTATAAGCATGTTCACTGCAACTTTTTCTACTGACAACAAAAGCTAGGTAACCTACATATTCAGTAACAGTATACTGATTGAATGAATTATAGAATACTAACAGTGGAAGTGATGTAATCATTAAAGTAAATAAGTTAAATACCCATGTGCATATATAAAAAAATACAGTGTGTTAAGAAAGTACATCTCCATATTAAGTTTCCTATTGACTCTCATATGCATGGGTGCTTATATACGCATGGAAAATGTCTAGAAATATATTCACCAAATTGATAACCATACTTACCTCCATGGAATAAAATTGGATGAGAGAAAGAGAGAACATTTCCTATGTTATAAATTTAGTAATGTTCAACATTTTTATAATAAGCATGTGTTATATCTGCAATTTAAAATAATTTAAAATATATTAATATTTGTTTATTACAATAAATTTAATACATTGAATTTGATTTTTCTTGCATTGAAGCCAGTCTTTTTATACAACCAAAAAGGTGCTAACATCATCATCCCCTTCTGCTCACTTGAACTGCACGACTCCTGCTAACCTCTAGCTGCGAGCCAGCTTTTGCACCAGACATATCACAATGTGGGCACAATGTTTTAGCTGGGCAGCTCTGCCATTGAAACAGGCTGCAACAGTCAATTAAAGGTTATCGGCATTTTAATATTCAGTTTTCACTGACACAAAAATTGTCTTTTCATTCCTGCTGCTTAATTTAACAAAGGTGAGCCTTTGTCTTATCGCATCTCTTAGTAGCTAACAGTCTGTACTCTAATACTTCCAATTTGGTAATCTTGGACAATTTACAAAAATCCAGCATCCAACTCATATAAAATAGTAGTCAGAGCAAAATATTAATGAAGACAGTAATAAACAGTAATAATGCCATAACTTACATGTTTGAAAATAAGGACCAAATCCAGTAATACATGTGAAATATTAAAACCATTGCACATGGTTGTGTTACTGTCAGTGATGAACAGAGTATACTTAAGGTCATGCACTTGAAATAAAAGTTACCTATAGGTCACAGAATACAGGACAAGAGTAATTATGGGGCAGAGACTAAGGAAGAGGAAGGAAAGAATGGGAAGGAATAAAAGATGGGAGGGGAGACAGGGTGTGGTAGCTGGAGATGACATTTAACAGTTAAGTGGTCCACCACTGAACCTGTGAAAAAGGAGTTAATACAGCTTCTGTTGTCTGACACTCTAGAGCAGCTGATTGGTGGCTCAGCAGTAATGAATCTGCCTGCAACACGGGAGACCTGGGTTCGATCCCTGGATTGGGAAGATCCCCTGGAGGAGGGCATGGCAACCCATTCCAGTATTCTCTCCTGGAATATCCCCATGGACAGAGGAGCCTGGCGGCTACAGTCCATAGGTTCACAAAGAGTCAGACATGACTGAGTACATAAGACACTCTCTAGGTCAAGGGCTATGATAGTCATAGAGACAAAGAGCAAGAATTGAGATCACAAAAGATGCATTGGCAACATTCTCTCATGAACTCCAAGAAACTGCAGAGTACAGAAGGGCAGTATATATTTTTTTCTCCTCAACACTCATCTTCAGAAAGATTACTGCTATCTCAGTGTGGCATCCTGCTTTCTTCCTATCCTCTTTCCATATTCTTCTCTCCCTGCTTGTTCATGCTTGAACCTCCCCCACCACACACACATCTCAAACACTAAATTTATGTGAAAATAAATAAATAAATAGATGGGAAAGGATTATGTAAGTAGGTTTCCAAAGCATTTTTTCAGCTTCATTTGCTCCAATCTAAGACTCTGATTCCTTGCAGTTTCTACTTTCATTCCTCTGTGAACAGAATAATAATGGTATAAAATGTTCATCAATAAATGTCTTTCCACCACATTACATAGCAATCATACTAACTCACTGCCTCCAAGTGTTTTGAAAAGTTTTGACTCCTAAATAATGTGACTTTAATAACTTTGTAGAGAAACATATCCAATTGTGATAATGGTTGAGAAAGTGATTTATAAACTGCAAAGTGTTCCTATCAATAACAGATTATTTATTTTGTGTTTTCCTTCTCATGGAACTTAAATTCCAAAGCTCATCTAGAATTTGGAATAACTGTATATATTCACAAATTCAGGAATAAATAATGCACATATACGTTCTTGAATCACACTTCACCCTTATGCTGGTCTCATCAGAAGAGAGATACACAAGGAATGAGGCCAAACTTGAGCCAAAGTTAGAACACATGGATCCAAAATTCATCTGTCTCATCTGAGCTTGTTATTTAATTGAACCTATATTTTATAAATGCAGTAAAATATATTTTCTTAAGAGTCTCAGGTAGCGCCCAAAGTGTTCTTCATCAGGTTGTGTTTTCTTGTTTTACAGTTTTACCATTACTCTAAGAAGTCTGGATAAGCATATACGTTAAAGAGCTTATCCATTAAGTAATACTAAAGCTTTTATTTCAAACTTAAAAAAAAGATCCTGCCCTAATAGCCTCACTTTTTGAATAGAGAAGTGCTTGGTAAATACCGTGAAGTGCTATACAAATGTCAGTTATTTGTGTAATAGTTACTGAGAGGCTTCCTAAAGAGGAGAGGTCTGGGAGTGACTAAATAACAACCACCGAAAAAAAAAAAAGGTGAAGCATGGAAAGAACACAGTAGGTAAGGAAATAATTGACTTTTTGGTAAGAGGTCAGGTTCATGGATAGCAGTTAAAATCCAGAAGAAACTAGTTAGCCTGGATGAGGGGGAGGTCAGAGACAGTCATCAACAGGGGCAACAGAAGGCAGGTAATTCTCAAGGGAAATCTAATTTTAGGGAAGAGCTGTTTGATTTCACCCCTTTCTGTAATAGCTGATTGGATTATGCTGTCTCTAATGTAGCCAGCAAACTAGCTAATTCTAGCTGACATTTAAATGTTCTTACCAGGAGCCAGATATAATACTAATCATCAAATTCAATCTTTACAAGTATTATGTCATTTTATTCTCAAAAAAAATCCACTGAGGAATAGGTACAATTATTTCTCCCATTTTATAGATGAAGAAACGAAGGCACAGAATAGTTCAGAATCATCCCAAAGATCATGATCTAAGTCAGAGTTAGCACTATCATACTCTACTGCTTTTATGATTATACAATTCCACATTTACAACAATATGAGTTGAGGTTTCCCATTAATCCCATTTTACCCTTATTAAATCTTAAGGACAGCAACTTCCCCAGGCCTAGAAATACCTGGTAGAGCTTGATATCCACTGTGGGAGTGTCTTGCCTTGAACATCATGTTCTTAATAATGTATATATAAATATATATAACTATAGTAATATATCATATATAGTATAATGTATATTAATGTTAATAACATACATATATATAATGTATATATTTTATAGATTTCAGAGGCCTGTGCCCGTTTAGAGGTGCTTCTAGTATTTGAATTTAAAAAATGTATTCAAAGGCTATTATCTTCAGTACAGAAGCCCTGTGTGGCTGTATAAAATAGTCCCAATCCTCCCCAAGTGGTTCCTCTCCAGCTATTCAACTGTTCCCCTGATGAAAAAGGAGTCTTTAGACTACAGGCATTACAAATGAGACAAAGGCATCAGGAGATCCACAGAAATGTCTGGAACATAAATGACCACATATAATTGACAATGGATATAATTTTATAGGCTAAATTAAGTGAGATGTATTCTAATTCAACATTTGTTCTCTTAAAAAGTTTTCGTATTTTTCATGGTTTTATTTCTTACTTCTTCACCTAATTATACCAAAAGGAGTTTACTGAGTTTAATAAAATCTGTGTATAAAAATGCATGGCTACATACTTTGAGTCAGGTTCAGTTAATTATTTCATTACAAAAAAAATAATACAAATTTTCAAAAAGATATATATGGTATTCAGTAATTTCAAGAAATCTGACACACAGGTAGGAGGGGTAAAGCTGATTTTACTAAATACACAGCCCTTATATTTACTCCAAAATTGACCTGATAACATACTGAGTCTATTCAGATTGAAAAAGAACTCTGAGAAGACACAAGAGGAGTAATGCATGAAAACTATAAGCAGGTTTCCTGAAAGTAGTGCTTTCTGATTATGGGACAAAGATGTGCTATTTCCACATGGGGAAGCTTGATGCTTAATTTGGAGACTTGCTGATTTCCATTAGAAATCAGAAAATTGGTAAACTCTGCTTATATCCAAAGGAGTTGTTAAATTAATTGAAGACTATAAGCCTGAAAAAAAACCATAATACTTCTGTTTATTTCTATGTTTCCAAGGCAATTATTACGCAGGGTTATGTAATCAATCTTTTTTAGCATTATGGAATATTAAGGCAATGTAAAAGTTTAAGTAAATCATTTTAACTCCCTCTCCTCTAGTACAGCTTTATACCCTTTCAGACTTTAAAAAACAACTCTTTTCATTTATTCCCTTACTAAATGATAAACATACAATGACCAATATTGCTTTTTTTGATTAATGTGATGTATTTACACCCATTTTAACACTTTTCTTGATGACTATGATACACTTTATTCACCTGCAGCATATTAGGATATGTCATTCAGGATATTTTCTTTTCCTTTTCTTCATTTTCTGGAAAAGATTTCCATCATTGTCAACAATGAATGAGTATTTGTGTTTGTGTAATTGATGACTCACTCCCCATAGGCAATTAATTAGAAATTCCTAAAGATTTATTGATTCTTTAGCTCATCAAAACTAAGATATTATCTGTCATAAGATGAAATATTATTTTATATACCATTGGGGAAAAATCTAATTAATCTCTGACACCATGCTCTCCTTGAAATTAGAATTTAAATTTTATACTTATTGAAGGGCCCTCTTTAAGTGACTCTGTGGCATAGATTTCTGTCATATGTCATATATATTTTTCTTACATATGAAAAGGAAAATATAAACAAAACAAATTATTATTCAGAATCCAGCTTTTCAGAATTACTCTTCAACTCAGAACTGTCATTGTCTGGAGCTTTTTACAAATTACTGTCCTTTAAGCCTTCAACTCTGGCCACCGGGTGCGAAGAGCTGATTCATTTGAAAAGACCCTGATGCTGGGAAAGACTGAGGGCAGGAGGAGAAGGGGACGACAGAGGAAGAGATGGCTGGAGGCTGTNAACTCAGAACTGTCATTGTCTGGAGCTTTTTACAAATTACTGTCCTTTAAGCCTTCAACTCTGGCCACCGGGTGCGAAGAGCTGATTCATTTGAAAAGACCCTGATGCTGGGAAAGACTGAGGGCAGGAGGAGAAGGGGACGACAGAGGAAGAGATGGCTGGAGGGCATCACCGACTCGATGGACATGAGTTTGGGTAAACTTTGGGAGTTGGTGATGGACAGGGAGGCCTGGGGTGCTGCAGTTCACGGGGTTGCAAAGAGTCGGACACGACTGAGGGACTGAACTGAACTGAAGCCATCAAGAGCAACAGTGATTGGGTATTATGAGTAACTGTGCTTCATTACTATTTCTTGTGTGATCCTTCCTCAAATCATCCTTATGTTTCTAAACTGGAGCAACTGTCCAGCCATATCACTAGCAGTAAGAATAAAATGACTTTGCTTTCCCAGGGCAGTTTTTAACTAAGTTTAACAAGCATTCAGGCTTATAATCTCTTAGAATTGCTGCTTGGCTACCAATGTTTTTGAAACACCATCAATTATTAACATGTATCTCTATTTGTTCTAAAGTATAAAAGTATAAAAACGCACAGTTTCCTCTCTCCTGAACTTTCCCATTGACGGTCCCTAGCCCAGGCTTTACTATCTTAACTAATCTCTTAAAATTTTCCCCATCCACTTTTTTTGTTTTTAAATATCATAAACAGAGTGATTTTCTAGAACACAAACTTGAAAATGTCATCTTTTACACTCAATATGCCTCAGTGCCCACAAGATACTAGAATTCAGTAAGGTATTTTTGGACTTCTCCCTATACTTCCTTGTTCTAGTCATCTTGAACTCCTTATAGATCCTTGGAGACATTACATGATTCCCTACTTGTCTAATTTTACTCTGTTATTTCCTCTACTGGTCTCCTCACTCAGTGGCATAAGATAACACTGACTGACCTCTCAAATGAAACTTGAATGTAACAGTCATCAGCCCATAAGGCAGGCGTAAGCGCATCTTCCCCATCTCTACCAACTCTACTTGACTACAACCTCAACATCAGTGATGCTCAGTGGGAGGGACTTGGGAGTAAGGGAATGAAGAGGGGGTAGGATTGTGACTCCTGCTTTTCAGATAGACTTCTCAGCAGCTGTATGGGTTAAAATTAAATATCTGTTACTGAGAGAATGGTATCCTACTCTTTGGTTGAACTGAGGCTGAAAAATATTGGAGAACAGTTGTTCTAAGTCTTTCCCCATAGTCCCTGTAAAACAGAATTTTGTTTGTTCATGTGGATGTCCCTGATAGAATATAGGTTGCAAAAAAATGAGAAATAAAACTTAGTAACCTTTATTTCCCTATAGCCAACTCTGGCATGTAACAGAGAAGACTGAAACAGGGAAGGTCAAGTGAGCAAGCCTTGCCACTGGAGAGATGAGATATTAAGATATCCATGGTCTTGGTTTGGAATGAAAGATTCTTATCTGTGAAATAATACATGGAATGAGACAGAAGCCTGAGGACCAGGGGGAAAGTTAAGGACCACACACTAAAGTGGGTTAGCAGGCAAAGACTTAGTCACTGGAAGAAGGTAAGAGCCTAGTGGCTCAACCAGTAAGTATTTTTTTAAGCTCTATGAACCTCGATTATCTATAGAAAATTCAAAAATTACCTTCACAGTGGCTTAGTTGTGAGCATCAATTAAGAAAATATGTGTAAGTAGATTATGTATTACTGGTAACAATTATTTCCTTACAGACTCGTCTAAATCAGTTCAGTTCAGTCGCTCAGTCGTGTCCGACTCTTTGCGACCCCATGAATCGCAGCACGCCTTGGGGGGTGGGAGGTGGGGGGGGCATTCATAAAAAAAAAAAAGAACTCTATGCAAATGGATACATACAAATAGATCCCAGAAGAAATGTTGAGATTGTTAGTCACTCAGTCCTGTCCAACACTTTGCAGTTCCATGGACTGTAGCCCACTAGGCTCCTCTGTCCATGGAATTTTCCAGGAAAGAATACTGGAGTGGGGAGCCATTCCCTTCTCCAGGGGCTCTTCCCCATCCAGGGACTGAACTCGGGTCTCCTGCATTGCAGGCTGATTCTTTACCATCTGAGCCATGTTGAGATTACTTGAAAGAAGAAAAAAAAGCAAGCAAGCAAACAAATATTAGGAGGATTCTTCCAGTGACATAAGTTTAATGCCTTTGCATATAGAAAAGACCCTGTTGCTGGAAAAGATTGAAAGCAGGAGGAGAAGGGGACGACAGAGGACTAGATGGTTGGATGGCATCACCAACTTGATGGACATGAGTTTGAGCAAGCTCTGGGAGTTGGCAATGGATAGGGAAGCCTGGTATGCTGCAGTCCATCGAGTCACAAAGAGTTGGACACGCTGAGCAACTGAATGGGACTGATAGACACAATAGACTAATTATAAATTATACTTAAAGAAGATAACAGATTCATTGCTGGAAAAAAAAAACATTTTGCTGTATGTTACCATATGTTTTTATCAAACAACTTTCAGTTCAGTTCAGTTCAGTCGCTCAGTCGTGTCTGACTCTTTGCGACCCCGTGAATCGCAGCACGCCAGGCCTCCCTGTCCATCACCATATCCCAGAGGTCACTCAGACTCACGTCCATCGAGTCCATGATGCCATCCAGCCATCTCAT
>SJYX01010491.1:0-11273 GCA_006410675.1 Oreotragus oreotragus | reverse complement strand
GGGGGCTGAATGGATGGAATCTGCTTGTGCGCTGGACACAGGGGTGAGAGGAAAACAGCAATCAAGGCTGCCTTCCAGATTGATGGCTTGAGCAACTTGGTGACTGGTTAGCCTGTTTACTAAGCTGGCAGAGGTGGGGAGAGAGAAACAGCTTTGCGGAGAGATCAAGAATTCTGTTCTAGGCATAGTAAGTTAGGTTGTCTGCTAAGTATCAAAGGAGAAATTGAACCTGTAGGTCTGGAGCTCTGGGAGTGCATCAGGGTTGGGAACCAGTGGGGCTGGGAGGTGCTGAGGTGGGAGGACATGCAGTTGCTGGCAATGGTCAGCAGTGAGGGACAAGCATGGGTGTGAATGGTGAGGTGGAAGAAAAGCTCTGAGATGTGAGCTGTCAGGAGCAGAGGGACCAGAGCTGGAGGTATCATCCTCATGGATGCTGAAGTTGCCAACAGTGGAGATGGGAGCAGAGGCCAGAGAGAAGTCATGAACAAGAAGCCGCACGGTCTCCAAGCATTAAAAACCTTGCAATTCCCCATGACCTGGGGTCGGTGGGGAGGAGGACAGTCATAGATGGAAGGATATATGCGTGTGAGAGCGATGCCTCTAGGATGGCTCTGCCCGGAGTCCCAGAGTTCCAAGGATGCCATACGGCAGCAGAAACCAGACGTGAGGCTGGCTGGGAACATTCCAGCTTCTGGGTACTGCTACTACCAGAGGAGGCCGCTTTGAAGTCAGGAAAGTCTGTTAGGACAGGATGTGTGCAGAGCGTGTGGGAGGGAAGGGGAGGAAATTCCTGGAGGAAGGCAGATGCAAGGAGGAGGGGTGGTACCTTCTGAACAGTCCCGCTCTGCAGGAAGCCTCAGCTGCTGCCGGGAGAACACAGGGCCTGCTGCCTAGGCCTCTCCCACCCCCACTCCATGCACAGCTTGAGCCCCCAGCTTCTACTTGCTGGGTACCAGGGACACCCTCGCTGTGAGCCTCTACCAACCTCTGTGCTGCCCAGTGGCCTGGAAGAGGCCTGCCCCCTGGAGGGATGGCAGCTGCACCCTCAGGGATCTTGGTCCCCAGGTAGCCTGGATCTAGAGGAGAGACTGACCCGGGACAGCAGCACCCAGCCCCCTCCCAGCCTGCTGCAGGGCACAGGGTAAGTGGGATTTTCTCGGGAGCCTGCAGGTTCAGTTGACGGTCACCAAGATTGCAGGAACTGGGCTGAGAGGATGACAGGCACAAGCCAGGACGAGGCTGAGGGGAGGCCAGGAAGGGCAGGCCCTAGATTCTCACAGCACCCACACCACCATAGACCCTTCCCTTCAGTTCTCAGAACATCTGTGTCTTGCCTACTTACCACCGACTTGCGAATGCTGACGCGCGGCTTAGGGATGGGCTTGGAGGGCTTGTTTTCAAAGCTTTCTGGAAGCGTGGAGGAATGCCCCCCTTTCCTGGCTTGCAGCGCGAGCTGATAGGCGACTTCAAATGCCTGTCCGAGCGTTAGGATGATCTCATAGGCTAAATTCTGCAAGAGAAATGAGAAAGCGTTTACAATAGCATCCTGCAGGTCAGAACAGTCACTGAGCACGCAGAGAGAGGACACTGAGGGGGTGAACCGGCAAGGACCTTGAGCTGCTCCACCAGACGTAGCAGGGAGTCAGGGGAAATCTGACAAACTGTACACTCTGGGTCCAAGTTAGGGTCTACAGGAGGCATCAGTCACTGCTGCAATGCACACGCCTACAGCTACCCTAAGGAGCCCGCCCTGGGTGACTGTTTTGCTCCCAGGCCTTGGAAGGGAAGAGGTTACACCAGTCCCTCAGCCTATGAGGGTGAGCCCACATACTCCCCAGGAGGTGCTCCTGAGAAGTTTGGGTCTTTTTACCTCCAACATCTGTGATTCAGTGAACATCTCTGAAACACAATCACAGTCTAATTTAGGCAGAGGGGAGAGGCATTAGTCATGCTGGTGTGGTGTCTCGCAGTCACAGCAGCAAGCATGCAAACAGAGCCAATTATCCATCTATTTCTTGAGGCGTCTGCTCTCCCTGTGGGTCCACTCCATATTTTACCACTAAATCAGTGTGAGAAAGGAGGTTCTGCCCGAATGCCATGCCACACAGTGCCTGGGAGAAGTTCTTTTCTTCAGGCCTTCAGTCATTCCCCTCAGGATGACGTCTTGCTTCTCTTCTCCAGGTTCTTACTTCATTTCTGCCTTCTCTTTCAAGCACTGTCCCACCCCATCATCTCTGGGAAAACAAGATGCTGACCCTGAGGTCAACAGCACATCAATGAGCCAGATGTCTGTGGGTTACAGTGAGTTTTCTTAAACCACGGCCCCAGCTGAGTGCCGGCAAGGTCTGCCTCAAGTTTCCACGCTGATGAACATCCCTAGATGTCTGTGTGTGGTTTCTCAAAACCAGAAAAACTTTGCTGATTTTGTATCTGTGACCCTGCCTCCTGAATCCAGGACACAGAAAAGCTCAATTCCCATGACTCTGAGGGGTCTGGTGGGGACTTTCGTCTTGATGAAGGAGGAGAGAGGTGCAGGATGGCCATCAGAGGCCCTGTGGAAGAACCCGTGGGTTTCTACCCTGACTAGAGTTTAGATCGATGCTGGACTGTCGGGGGATCTAAACGCTTCTGAGCGTGAGAACTAGTCTCACAGAGGACATGTCTTCTCTTTAGAGACACAGGTGAAGAAGCAACACCCCACAAGACAGATGTGTGCTCACTGGAGACGCTGAGCCTCACACAGCCAGCCAAGCTCTTCCTTCAGTGAACATGGGCCAGTATTTGCCTCTTAGGATGAGTCAGACCGGGAAATTAGCAACGTCCCAACAAATGCTGCCAGAGGAGGGCTCAGCCCTCACGTCGCCACCAGTGTGGTGCCCTGGAAAGGGGCCCCGGGTTTAGGCTGCCCCACGAAGTCCGGGCCCTTATCTCGTTCCAGCAGCTGTGGAGGTGGACGGTGGCTGTCCACCCGTCAGGAGCAGGCACTGGAGCTCCAGGCAGGCAGCTGGACTGAGGCAAAGACGGCAGGCTCAGCGATTCTGTAACATGCAGCTTTTTGATGCTGGGACAAAGGTACTTAATGAGTGTGAATTCCTTTAACGTTAACCTAAAAACAAGTTCCTGAAAGTGAGATTTACTTACAGCGCCAGTGTCTTCAAATGAATGCCATTTGAGCAGGTGAGATTTTCACAAGACTATTATCAGAAGGCTAAAGGTTTTTGAAAGGTTCTGGTTAGAAGCTCTACCCTTTCATTTTAAAGAAGTTCCCAGTGGTAGGAAACCACTGAGATAAGACACAGAAACCCGACTAGCCCATGAGGTTCCCTGCCAGGGGGCCTCTCCTCATTTGGCTTGCATTCTCCATGATATCTTGGCTTTTCATCTTATTTAGAATGCTCATTTTGAGAGTTGTTCTTTTATGATCTGTCAAGAGCTGGACATTGTTACCTCGCCTACACTTCCTGTCATCTCGGTGTTTGAGGCTTCGATCCTGGATGCCAGCGACAGCCTACAGAGAGCAGCTTATGGGGCTTTGCATGCAGAGAGTCCTGGGGCCCTAGAAGGACTCAGCAGATGGGACCTGCGGACATACATCTGAATGGGAAGGAGGGTTCGTGTCTCCTGCCTCTTCTTAATACCATCCCCACTATTTAAGATGCGAGGAGAGTTACTGCGAGAGCAGGAGATGCAGGACCAAAAGTGATACCACAGTCGGACCAGAGAGGCTTAGGTGACGTGCTGTTCCTTCCTCCTCTGAGCCAGGCCTGCTGACCCCAGAGATGCTGCCTGGCATGTAGATCCAGGGATGCTGCTTAAAAAACCCGAAAGCCCAATTAGTCTCTGCTTACAACATATCATCATCTTCACAACTGGGGAGGCTAGTGCCTGGCACACTGCAGGCATGCAGGGGATGCTCATTTGCTGAATGAATGGATATTGAAAGGGCAAGCGGGAGTAATAACACTACTAGTTATTACTATAGGTAGCATAGCTACTGCTAAGTGAGGACTTTGTAGATATTAGGCACTGAACCAACCAATAAAGTTTACCACAATCATCTGCAGTGGAATATCATTATCCTCATTTTGTAGATGAGGAAACCGAGGCTCAGAAAGGTTAATCCGACATCACAAGCTAGAAAGTTACAAAGCAGTGGTATGAACCAATATTTGTGACCTAAAAGTCTATGTTCTTTCAAACTAATATGAAAAGATTTATTCACCCCAGTGTTCACAGCAGCACTATTTACAATATCCAAGGCATGGACGCAACCTAAAGTCCATCAACAGATGAATGGATAAAGATGTGGTATATAAGGGAATATTAATCATAAAAAATGAAATAATTCCATTTTAACATGCATAGACCTAGAGATTAGCTTACTATGTGTAGTAAGAGATAAATATCATGATATCACATGTGTGGAATCTTAAAAAATGATACAAATCAACTTATTTACAAAACAGACTCCCAGACATAGAATACTTACGGTTACCAAAGGGGAAGGTCGGAGGACAACTTGGGAGTGTGGGATTAACATATACATACTACTATATATAAAATAGAAAAACAAAGGCCTTCTGTATAGCACAGGGAACTATACTCAGTATCTTATAATAACCTATAATGGAAAAGAATCTGAAAAAAGAATATACATAAAAGCAGATGCCTAGGCTGGTAACCCTGACTCAAACTGAATCTCTTTGTATCAATTCTGCCAATCCATTGTATTTTATATAAACACCTGGAATATTGTGAGTCAACGATGCTTCAAAAAAGGTATGTTCCCCCCCCTCCCCATGTGTGGTAGCTTGTCTCCAAGGTGGCAGCCATCATTCTTCTGCTTCCCTCACGCCACAGTGTTCCCACTGAGAGGCCTAGTCTGTTCTATCACCTCCTTGAATCTGGATTAGCTATCCTGACTTCCCTAACTAGCAGAATGTGCAGAAGTGACATGCTGGGACTTATGAGATTAGATTGTCAGAGTCTTGCAGCTTCTACCTGGACCTCATGGAACACTCACTCTGAGGGAAACCAGCCACATAGAAAAACGTCTCATCTTGAGATTACCACACTGTATCTCCAAGCTGGCCAGGGGAAGAGGTTGTTTGTAGAGAAACAGCAGTTGCAGCCATCCCAGGCCAGGCTCCAGATAAATGAAGTGAAGGAGTGACACCGGACATTCAAGCGCCAAAAGGTGCCACACCCAGGATCCCAGACAGATGGTCCCAGTGGAGGCCCCAGATGTCATGGAGCAGAAGTGCTCTGCCCTGCCCAGATACCTGACTCTCATTTTATCATGCATGGTAAAACAGATGTTGTTTTATAGCACTAAGTTTTGGGCATGGTTTGCTAAATAAACAGCAATAGATAACTGGAATACCATGCAATGCTAAGGAAGGCTGGCTAGACCTCATTCAGGTGGCAGGAAGAGGAACCATCAACCTGCAAGCGGGGATGAACAGTACAGTCATGATTAGCAAGCCAAATCCAACAAAACAAAGTTCATGTACCATGACCAGGTTGGATTCACTGCAGGGTCGGTCACTTGGAAAGTTCAACAAACACAAATTAATCACTGTGATACACCACATCAACAAAAGATAAAAACCACACGGTCATCTCAACAGATACAGAAAGAGCATTTGATAAAATTCAGCAACACCCATTTATGATAAAAACTCTTATGGAAGTGGGTATAGAGGGAACATACCTCAACATCATGAAAACTATGACAAACTCATGATCAACATAATAATAGTGAAAAGCTGAAAGCCTTCCTGCTAAGATCTGCAATGGGTATTCTTGGGTGTCTCAAGAATACCCACTCTCACCTCTATTCAAGTTAGTAAGTCCTAGCCAGAGCAATTGGAAAAGAAAGAAAAGGTATCCAAATTGGTAGGGAAAAGGCAAAATTGTCTTTATATGCAGATGCATACTATATATGCATACTATACATGGAAAACCCAAGATTCCACTCAAAACTATTAGAACTGATAAATTCAGCAAGGTAGCAGGATGTTAAGAGTAACATACAGAAATGGACTGTATTTCTTTGCATTTCTTTACACTAACAATGAAGTATCAGAAAGGGAATATAAACTATCTCAACATTACATCAAAAAATATTTAGTAATAAACCTCACCAAGAAGGTGAAAGACTTATATGCTGAGAACTACAAAATGTTAATAAAGGAAATCAAAGACTATTCAAAGACATGGAAAGATATCCCATCCCATGCTCTTGGACTGGAAGATTTACTATTGTTAAAATGGCCATACTATCCAAAGCAGTATACAGATTTAAAGTGATCCTTATCAAACTACCTGTGACATTTTCCACAAAACTAGAATAATCCTCAAATTTATATGGAACCATAAAAGACTCAAGATTGCCAAAGCAGGAAACCTAATTCTCCCAGTCTTCAGGCGATACTATGAAGCTATAGTAATCGAAGGTGTGGTTCTGGCACAAAAACAGACATATGGATCAATGGGTAGAATAGAGTCCAGAAATAAGCCCATATACTTATAGTCAGTTAATCGACAGCAAAAGCATCAAGAATATACAATGGGAAAAGACAATATCTTCAGCAAGCAGTGTCGGGAAAGTTGGACAGCAGCATGCAAATCACTGAAGTTAGAACACATGCTCACATCATACACAAAAATAAACTCAAAATGGCTTACAGAAGTAAAATATAGGTCGTGACACCATAAAACTCCTAGAAGAGAACACAGGCAAGACATTCTCTGACACAAACTGTATCAGTGTTTTCTTAGGTCAGTCTCTCAAGACAACAGAAATAAGAGCAAAGATAAACAAATGGGACCTAATCAAACTTCTAAGCTTTTCAGAGCAAAGGAAACCATAAACGAAATGAAAAGACAACCTACAGACCAGGAGAAAATATTTGCAAAATGATGCGACCCATACGACTTGACTGCCAGAATATAAAAACATCTTATATGACTCAATAATGAAAAAAAAAGAAGCCCGATCCAAAAGTAGGCAGAGCACCTAAAAAGACATGGTCCTCAAAGCCAATGCACAGATGGCCCATAGGCACCTGAAAGAAGCTCAACATTGCTAACTGTCAAAAGAAATGCAAATCAAAGCTACAGTGAGGTACTACCTCGCACAAATCAGAATGGCTATCATTAAAAAGTCTACAAATAAATGCCAGAGAAGGTGTGGAGAAAGGAGAACCCTCCTATGGCGGTTGGTGGCAATGTGAATTGGAATAGCCACTAGGGAAAACAGTATGGAAGTTACTGAGAAAACTACAAATAAAACTGTACGATCCAGCAATACCACTCTTGTGCATCAGTCCATTCAGCTCAGTGGCTGAGTCCTGCCCGACTCTTTGTGACCCCATGAATCGCAGCACGCCAGGCCTCCCTGTCCATCACCAACTCCCCAGAGTTCACTCAGACTCAACGTCCATCGAGTCGGTGATGCCATCCGGCCATCTCATCCTCTGTCGTCCCCTTCTCCTCCTGCCCCCAATCCCTCCCAGCATCAGAGTCTTTTCCAATGAGTCTATCCAGACAAATATATAATTCAGAAAGATACATGCATCCCTGTGTTCATAATAGCACTATTCATAATAGCCAAGACATGAAAATAACCTAAATGTCCACTGACAGATGAATATACTGTACATACAAGAAGATACTATACATATATACAATGGAATACTACTCAGCCACAAAAAGAATGAAATAATGCCATTTGCAGCAATATGAATGGACCTAGAGGTTATCATACTAAGTGAAGGAAGCCAGAAAGAAAAATATTTATATGTGGAATCTAAAATATGACATAAATGGATATATCTATGAAACAGAAACAGACTCACAGAGAAAACAGACATGTAGTTGCCAAGAAGGAGGAGGACAGGGGAGGGAAGGATGGGGAGTTTGGGGTTATCAGATGCACACTATTATAGAAAGAATGGATAAACAAGGCGCTGTTGTATAGCATGGGTTTCCCTGGTAGCTCAGCTGGTCAAGAATCCGCCTGCAATGCAGGAGACCCTGGTTCAATTCCTGGGTCAGGAAGATCCCCCGGAGAAGGGATAGGCTCTTCCCTTGTAGCTCAGCTGGTCAAGAATCCGCCTGCAATGTAGGAGACCTGGGTTTGATCCCTGGGTTGGGAAGAACCCCTGGAGGAGGGCATGGCAACCCATTCCAGTATCCTTGCTTGGAGACTCTCCATGGACAGAGGAGCCTGGCGGGCTGCAGTCCATGGGGTCCCAAAGAGTCAGACAGGACTGAGCGACTAAGCATGCACTGTATAGCACAGGAAAATATATTCATATTTTGTGATAAACCATAATGCAAAAGAATATGAAAAAGAATATAAATGGAATCACTTTGTTGTATAGCAGAAATTAATGCAACACTGTAAATCAATTATACTTCAGTAAAATTAAAAAAATAACAGTACACAGTCCCAGGAGGTCGGAGCCTCTACCCCCAGCCCTGACCTTGGGAAAGCTAGCTGATGCTTGTGGTCTGTTGGGTCACAGTAAGCACCTGGGTGTCCCTTCACATGCTGGCCCAAACCACAGAGCTGACAACCACGCTTTCATCTCTGGTTGCTACTTCGCTTGGGCATAAATCCAAACTCATTTGGTTTTATGTTCACTATGTCCCATCCCTCAAATGCTATAACCAGCTTGTCTCTGACCCTAGCTCCTAGCTTACTGGAAAATACCTGCCTTGGCCTTTCCTTGACTCTCTTTTTGAGATCACACTTATTACAGCAATTGACTTTGAGTACTGTCTACCGTACACAGACTGCAAAGAAAGAAGGAAGCCTGTGTCACTGCATGTGTCTCAGGGCTGGTGTGGGCGAGGTGACTACTGGGAAGAGTATGCTCTGAGCCTGTTTTCTTCTTTCAAAATGGGGATAGCAACACATGATGTAGGCACCTTACTGGATTACCTTGAGAATCGTTCATAATAACATTTACCTTAATGACAATACCAGCTAACGTTTATTATTCATTGTGTGCCATGTTGCACATGGACTGTCTCATTTAATCCTAACAGCCACCTTGTGGAAGTTACATTAAACAGCTGTGGGGCCATTAGCATCTCTGTTTTGCATGTCAGAGAATTAAGCTCAGGAACGTTAAATAACTTGTTTATGAAGACAACACCTGGCTGAGCTGGGCTCTAAATCCAGTTTTCCCAAGAGGCTGTGCTCTTGACCACTGTACCTTAGAATTATACTTAAGATTGGCTCAGATGGTAAAGAATCTGCCTGCAATGTGGGACACCTAGGTCTGGGAAGATCTCATGGAGAGGGAAATTGCAACCCACTCCAATATTCTTGCCTGGAGAATTCCACGGACAGAGGAGCCTGGTAGGTGACAGTCCACGGGGTCACAAAGAGTCAGACATAACTGAGCAACTAACATTTTCACTTCCTTTCTAAATAGAAGACTTCTGCATACCTAAATAGACATTAAAGAATACATACAGATGGCCATTGCTGCTGCTGCTGTTACGTTGCTTCAGTCATGTCCAACTCTGTGCAACCCCATAGACAGCAGCCCACCAGGCTCCCCCGTCCCTGGGATTCTCCAGGCAAGAACACCAGAGTGGGTTGCCATTTCCTTCTCCAATGCATGAAAGTGAAAAGTGAAAATGAAGCTGCTCAGTCGTGTCTGACTCCTAGCGACCCCATGGACTGCAGCCCACCAGGCTCCTCCATCCATGGGATTTTCCAGGCAAGAGTACTTTAGGCACATGAAAAGATGCTCAACATTGCCAATTATTAGACAAATGCAAATTAAAACTACATACAATGAGGTACTACCTCACACTGGTCAGAATGGCCATCATTCAAAGTCTACAAAGAATAAATGCAGCAGAGGGTGTGGGGGAAGGGAACCTTCTATACTGTTGGTGGGAATGTAAATTAGTGGGTACTATGGAAAACAGTATGGTGGTTCCTTAAACAACTAAAAATAGGGTTACTATATGATCCCGCAATCTCACTGCTGGGCATATATCTGGAGAAAACTAATCTGAAAAGATGACATGCACCCCAGTGTTCATCACAGCACTATTTACAATAGCCAAGCCATGGAAACAACCTAAATGTCCATCAACAGATGAATGGATAAAGACGTAGTGTGCCCTTCTCTCTATACATAGACACAGATATAGATACAGATATAGCTGGCTTCTCTGGTGGCTCAGACAGTAAAGAATTGCCTGCAACACAGGGGACCTGGGTTCTAAGATGTAGTGTGTGTGTGTATATATATACACACACAATGGAATACTACACAGCCATAAAAAGAATGAAATAATTCCACTTGCAGCAATGTGACAGACTTAGAGATTATCATACTATGAGAAATAAGTCAGAGAAACTCAAATACCATATGATATCACTTACATGTGGAGACTAAATGATGATACAAATGAACTTATCTACAAACAGAGACAGACTCAGAGACCTAGAAGACAGATGTACGGTCACCAAAAGGGAAAAGTGGGGAAGGAATAAATTAGGAATTTGGGATGAACAGAGTCACACTGCTACATATAAAACAGATAAGCAACAAGGACCTGCTGTATAGCACAGGGAACTATATTTAGTATCTTATAATAAACTATAATGAAAAAATATATGTATAACTGAATCGTTTTGTCGTACACCAGAAACTAACACATTATAAATTAACTCTACTTCAATAAAAAAAAAATATAAGACCTCTTCAAACTGCTAAAAAAGAAAAAGTCTTAACATTAACTGCAGAAGCTCCTGGGTGACAGATGTATCTTGGTTGGGTGAGGGGTCTCATGCTTGGAGGGTGTCTCCAGTCAGGCAGGAGATGTTCTCTAGGCAGAGGGTGTTCTCTACAATTTCACATGAACTGTTAACACAGGGATTCTCAGCTGGTGGCCCTGCCCCTGGCATGGTGAGGGATGATATAAGGGATGAAAAGCAACTCTTTCTCTCCAATGGAGTGTCTTTAGGGTAAAGGCAGGGAATCTCAATTCAATGGGGACACCGGTACCAGGGGGCACATTACAATCTCCAAAGGCCTTCCCCTTCTCCACTCCCTAGGATTTTGATATTTGATGCATTAGAGGGCCACTATATTTTAAGGACAGATTTTAAGCATAATCCAAGGATGCAAACTTGTTATTCTATGGAAACTAGAGAGGTCTGCAGCCCAGCCTGTATTTACTGTGAGCTTCTTAAGGCAGTCAGAACTGGCAGTTGAACGTCAATCACCATGGAT
>SJYX01010490.1:121337-148857 GCA_006410675.1 Oreotragus oreotragus | reverse complement strand
ATTGCAAAGAGTTGAACACAACCTAACAACTGAAGAACAACAAAACCCAATCCTCTCCCAAATCAAGAAATGGCAATACTCATAGATTGTTGGATATAAGGTGATAATGACAACAGACATCTAGAAAAGATGAACACAGTTGCTTCTGTGGAGGGGAGACTGGAGGAGGTGACTGGGGGCTGTTCTTTGCCTTAACAAACCCTATAGCGGCCATGGAATCTTTAAACTGTGTGCAGGTATAATCCTAACAAAAATTAGAACTTAAAAATGAAGCTTTCCCTGGATTTGGAGTGGCAACTGAAGAGAACAGGAAGGTGATCTCTGAAAGAACCTGAGCCTTTTCATGCTTTGACAATGAAATAAATAGCTATAATCAGGCTGCTGCACTTTTGTACCACCTTAAAGTTTATTTGTTAATTTATTCAACAAATATTGACCAAGGTCCCACTGTGCAAAAGCTATTTCACATCCATTACCTCTGATGATTTGGCTTTAGAAATTAGATGGAAGTAGCATGGGCTCATGACTCCCTCTCTCACCAAGTTTACACAGAGGCCACCAACTCCCCTGGGAGGAAGAGGATGGGTTCTGGTCCACTGGCAGGAGGTAGAAGAAGCAGAGGCAGGTCAGTCCCTCTGAGCTGTAGCGGAAGCTCCTCTGGTGTGTCTAAAATGAGACATCTCACTACCCAAGGCTCAGTTTCCTTCCAAACTAATGCTTACTCACAACATAAACTCATATTTGCTGTATTAATGGGATGCATGAGAGAACAGTGTGGGATGGGGAAATAGGTGTCTGTTCTCCTGTTAGTGGACTATTTGTGAACTAGAAAAGGGATGTTGTTGAAGTTCAACACATTCCCTGATAAATAGAGAGGAATCTATATAGCATAATGTTTGGTTCTATGAAACATGTCCTCCTTGAGCATGTTTTGCCCACTGTAAGTCACCAGAAATTCTCAACAGCCTGTCCACTCACAGGGAGCCTGCATCGCCTCCTCTAATCGGGAAGCCATGTTGACTTTCTTGCAATGTCCTCATCCACAGAAGTGTCTGAGCTTTTGGTGACTGAGACTGCCTTAGGATCAAGGTGCTCAAAGGCGAAACCAATGACTCCTCATGCAAGGAAGAGTCACCAGGCACTTGCCTGCTCATCAGGGTAGCTACTCTACCATGGAGGAAGAGAGGAAAAGAGGGAGAGAGGTAGGTTCAAAGTGAAGATGCTTAGGCAGTATCCTTCTACAGTCTGTTTAATATCACACTTGACTATCACTCACTCCTTTCATTACAGACTCCCCGAATCACAGCCAAGACAGAGGGGGACCAGTCAACACTGAGATTATTTGTTGCATTTGCCTGTTATAAAAGCTACATTTCAGAGCCAAAAGATGAGCTAATATTCTTCTTCAATGTCAGTAGCAGAAAGCAAATAACTTAGGGCATGAGAACCAAGAATAAGAAGGGAGCTTAATGCTTCCATAGAGAAGCAAATATTTGCACTTATTAATATCCTGAAACCCATGTTGCCATGAATAGTTCCTTCTCCTTTTATCCTCCGCCTTTTGTCTAACACAGTGATATATTGCCACTCTTTCAAAACCCTGACACAGATGACATTGAAGCAAATTATGTACCTTGGCCAGATTTCTCAGTTGAAATGGAGATAGCTGATGCGTACTTTTTTCCATCTAATTAACATTCCACTGTCTGAATAGCTGTTATCATGCCCTGGGTCCCATATGAATGGGTGAATAGATAGAAAGATCCATAACAGCTTGGCTTGCATAGAATGAGATTTCTCTTCAGACAAAGGAAAATGGAATGAATCCTTGTCATCTGGATGGTAGGAGTCATCAGGGACTAGCACACAAGCCCTCTCTCCCATGTGTGCAGAATGCAAGTATGTCGCCTGGCACCAGCAGACATCTCTACAGAATCTTTGCCCACTCCGTTTCTGCATTTGGCCAAGTAATTTTTTTCACCCAGGTCTTTGTTTACACTGTGTGGTAGTTTTCAAAATTATGTTTCCTAGATTTTTTGCTACTCCTCCCCTTGGATTAATTCTCCTCCCCTTGAACTTAATGATTAGCTTCCAAATGAATAGAATGTGGCAGAAGTGATGGTATGGAACTTTCAAGACTAGATCAAAAAGCACATTGCCCTCTTCTTCTCTCCAAACCCTCACTCTGGGGAAAACAAGTTGCCATTATGAGAGGCAGTCCTATATAAGATGCATGCCATCTATAGAGAGAAACCAAGGCCTCCTGCCAATACTCACGGAAACAAAACATCTGAAAGTGGATCCCCAGCCCCAGAAAAGCTTTCAGATGAGACCACAGCCCTAGCTGGCATCTGTCTCTTATACACATCTAGATGTGTATAAGAGACAGGCAACAGGAGAAGCCACCACAGTGAGAAGCTTGGTACTGCAGCCAAAGTAGGCCCTGCTCACCACAATTAGAGAAAGCCCGTACACAGCACACAGCAACAAAGAGCCAGCACAGCCAAAACAAGTCAACACTTTTTAAACACTGAAAAGAGAACCACCATACAACCCAGTAATTCTGCTTCTGGGTATTTATCTGAAGAAAAATAAAACACTACTTGAAAAAGATTATGTCACAGTACTATTTAAAAAAGCCAAGATATGGAAACAATCTAAGTGTTCTGTCAATGGATAAACAAATAAAGATGTGGTACATATATATATACATATATATATGGTACATATATATAAACATATATATAAATACACACACATGCATATATATAATGTTATATATATATATATAATTACTCAGCCATGAAAAGAAGGAATCTTGCTATTTATGACAACATGGATGAACATGAAGGGTATTACGCTAAGTGAAATAATTCAGAAAAAAACAAACACCATATGACCTCATTTACATGTCGAACCTAAAAAACAAAACAAACAAAAGGAACAAAATAAAACAGAAACTGACTATATATACAGAAAGCAAACAGGTGGCTGCCAGAGGGGAGACAGGTTGGGATGGATGTGAAATAGGTGAAAGGGATTAAGACATACAAAGTTCCAAATATATTAAATAAATAAGTCAGGGATGTAATGTATACATAAAGAATACAGTCAATAACATTGTAACAACAGTTACTGTGATGGGTAGTAACTGGTTTTATTGTTGCTTTCATTTCATAATGTCTAAAACTCATTCTCTATATTATACACCTGAAACTAATAATATAGTTTAATTATAACTTTTAAAAATTATGTTTATAATAATTGAAAACCAAGCCAAACAAGCAACCACTACACACTTAGACTAAGGTAGCTTTAAAGCAAGAAACATTCTAAAGATGAAGAGATTCAACAACCTGTCAGAATATGACAATTCTAAAATAAAAAAAATAATAAAGGTTCATGATATGCAAAGCAAAAATTAGTAGGGCCAAACGGAGGAAATTTTAAAACACCCAGACAATACAATAAAAGGCAACAACAAAAACAACAGTAAGTAATGAAAGAGAAAATTTTAAAAGAAAATAGAAAATTTGAACCACATGATTTGAACTTTGACCTGACACATAGAAAGCACTGCACCTAACAACTGTAAAACATACATGCTTTTCACACAATAGAAAACATTCCATAAAACTGACTATATACTGGGTATATGGTCAAAGGATTAATACCACATAGAATATGTCTAAATTAAATATGTCTGTGAATATGTCTCTGAATATGGCCCTCTACATTAAACTAGAAAGCAGTAACCAAAAGGAAACTATAGTGTATCACTAGAAAATGTTTAAAACAGTTTAAAATAAGAGTCAGACATATCCACACAGAAAAATTATATACTGCTGAGTGATTATTAAAATATTACCTATAAAAACTTATGGATATGGGATTTTCCTGTTGGTCCAGTGGTTAAGAATCTGTCTGCCAATGCAGGGGACACGGGGTTCAAGCCCTGGCCCAGGAAGATTCCACATGCCGTGGTGCAAACAAGCCCGTGTGCACAACTACTGAGCCCTTATGCTGCAGCTCCTGAAGCCAATACACCTGGAGGCGGCGCTCTGCAATGAGAAGGCCACGCACCCCAACAAAGAGCAGCCCTGCTCGCTGCAACTAGGGAAAGCCCAAGCTCAGCAACAAAGGCCCACCACAGTCACACATTTAAAGATTAAAAAAAAAAACCACTTGTGGGTGTGAGTACTATGTAAAAATTGTGTTGGGAATTCCCTGGTGGTCTAGTGGTTAGGATTCATTGCTTTCACTGCAGAGGCCTGGGTTTGATTCCTAATTTGGGAACTGAGATCCCATAAGCTGTGTGATGGAACCACACACAAAAAAATTGTGCAGTACACATATAAAATAAAAAGCAGTATCATCACAAATAAGGATTAAAAATCTGAAAAAAAATCCATGTTAATGTTTTATAAATTTTAATACCTTGATGAAAGGAAACTTTTTCTAGGAAAATGTACATCAACAACATTACCCAAGAAAAGAACAAACATTTGAATAAAGCCACCTTAGAAGACATTCTATAGGAAACATCCCATCTCCTGAAAGATCTAGGCCCCAATCACTTGGCATATGAAACATTTCCAAGCCTTTAAGGAACAGGTAAAGTTTCTATTATTTAAATTTCTTCAGAGGAACTGGAATGACCCATGAACAGCTGACCCATGAACAATGTGAGGGGTTAGGGACAATGATCCTTCACACAGTGGAAAATCTGAGTATGACTTTACAGTAGGCCCTCCACATTTGTGGTTTTGCACCCAACGACTTAACCAACCTTGGATTATGTAGTACTATAGTATATAATACTGAAAAAACCCCTGTGATTCAGTGGCTCTGTACAGTACAAACCTATGTAGGTCAGTGGCCAACTGTAAAACTTGCTCATTAAGTAAGATAATGCTAGCTTCTTTTCAAAAATTAAAAATGCTAAATGGCTCAATTATCATGGAAATTAGGTTCTTGCTCAGTTTTGTAGCTCTTATTCAACAGTATTCAGAGAAGGTAAAAAAACTGTGAAAGAGACAAAAATAATTAATTTCAAATGTCTACCTAGAAAGCTCAAGATAAATAACTGAAAAATAACTGGAATGAGGGAGTTCAATAAACTGGCATCACACAAAATAGTCATTCAAAAATCAATTTTTATTAATCAATTAGAAAATATTATGGTAAAAAAAGTCCCAGTTTCAATAGCATCAAAAACTATAGTGTACCTATTTGACTTAACAAGAAATATTCAAGACCACTATGAAGCAAGTTATAATTTCCTCTTTCCAAAACATCAACAAAGATCTAAATGAATGGAGAAATAAACCATTTCACTTCTCTCAAACCATCCTCTAGATTCAATAAAATTCCAATTAAAAACAGAAAGTCCCTATTGAATTTTCATTACCATAGCACAATGATTCTAAAGATCATGTAGTCAGATAAAAATCAAGAAGCTAGCAAAAGAAGGAAAGACTTGACCTAACAGATAACAATCAACCTAGATCTATTAAGCTAGAGTAATTAAGATAATACTGTACTGGCAGAAAGAAACAGATCAATGGAACAGAGTGGTTTGTCTAGAAATATATGGGTATTCATATGAAATTTAGGACATATTAAAATTTGTATTTTAAATTGGTTGCAAAAGTGGAAAAGGATAGTTATTGAATAAATGATAATGGAATAAGGGCAAGTGGTTCTTCATTTGAGGCCCAACCTCATGCATAAGCAAAAATTATTTATAAAGAGTATGCTATATAGATATATATATTATAAAATGAAAAGATCTTCCTTAATAATGTACCAAAATAAAATATCCATAAGGGAAAGGACTGAAAGATTTGATAATATTAATATCAAAGTTTTATAGAACAAATGACTTACGAAGTTAACAGACTTCACAACTTCTTTTTAGATAAAGCATAAAAATAGCAAAACAGATCTATGCTGTTAGAGGGCCAAAGAGTAGCTTGCTATCTTGACTTGGGGTGGGGAAGGTTAGCACTAGAAAACTAGAAAGGAACACGGGGGTGGAGACATCAGGGTCCCAGTAGTTTCTTTTTATTATTACTAATTAATTAATTAATTATTAAAAAAAATTTTTTTTAACTTTACAATACTATATTAGTTTTGCCTTGCCATACATTGACACGAATCCACCACAGGTGTACATGAGTTCCCAACCCTGAACCCCCCTCCCACCATCCTCCCCATATCATCTCTCTGGGTCATCCCAGTGCACCAGCCCCAAGCATCCTGTATCCTGTATCGAACCTAGACTAGCAATTCGTTTCTTACACGATAGTGTACACGTTTCAGTGCCAAAAAATATGGAACGCTTCATGGATTTGCGTGTCATGCTTGTGCAGGGGCCATGCTAATCTTGTCTGTACCGTTCCCATTTTAGTATATGTGCTGCCGAAGCGAGCACCCAATAGTTTCTTAACCTTGTGTGTCTTGGTGTGGCTGCTGATTATACAAGGATGGTTCAGACTGTAATATTTTAGAGTTAACACTTAAGATATAAGTACTTTTCTGTAGTAAACTTAAAGATGGGAATATCATAATGGAATAGTGAGAGAGGAGGATAAAGGAGATCAAGACAAAATTTCACTTTTGATTTTAAATTATCTGTATTTCATATATTTACCCAGGAAGCATGTATCTGCATAACTTATTTTCTAAAAAATAAGGAAGCATATGTATATGACACATAACACTTAAGACATGCTGTGCTGTGCTTAGTTGCTCAGTCATGTCCGACTCTTTGTGACGCCATGGACTGTAGCCCACCAGGCTCCTCTGTCCATGGGGCTTCTCCAGGCTAGAATACTGGAGTGAACTGCCATGCCCTTCTCCAGGGAATCTTCTCAATCTAGGGATCAAACCCAGGTCTCCTACACTGCAGGCAGATTCTTTACTGTCTGAGTCACCAGAGAAGCCCAAGAATACTGGAGTGGGTAGCCTATCCCTTCTCGAGGGGATGTTCTCAACCTAGGAATCAAACTCGGGTCTCTTGCATTACAGGCGGATTCTTTACCAGCTGAGCTAACAGGGAAGCCCATTTAAGACATGACTTAAGTGCAATTAAGACACCTCTATAGGGCATACTCTACCTGTGAATTTAATATACTGGAAATTTCATGTGCACCAACACTGGCTTCATCCAACTGCAAGCAAAATAAGTTTCTGGCAATGTGGACAAAATCTAAAACAGAACACATTTCAGTAAGAATACAGCACTTAACCTTATTTAAGTCAACTTTACCTTTCTCTACATGAAGTTAAAGCTATGTGTTTTAATAACAGTTAAAATTTAACTTAAATAGGCTTAATAATAATAACAATAGTAGTAGAAGTAATAATAATAATAGCAGTGAATGTTTCCATAACTGCCTCAAATGCTAGGAATGGCACTTTGTAACTTCATCTCCAGAATTTTCTTCTAATCCTCTCCATTTTACAATTTGGGGCTAAGATAAGTTAACTTGGCAAATAAGTAGCAAAGCAAGATTCCATTTAAGGTCTGACTGAAAGTCATATGCTCTTGATTGTTTTATAACACTGCCTAATGCCTATCTAGCAAACTATCTATAAGCTTCCTGAGAGATGGACTGTGACATGTTCATCTATCTTAAATTTTTTTTAATTTGGTTATTATATATTTAGTTTCCAACGATCTTTTTAACTGTTCCTATTTTACAATATCCTTCTCTTATTTCATGGACAGCTTAGTTTTTTTTTCTTTTTGGTCATTTCTAATATATGGTTTACCTGAAGTTCTCTTTGCTCTTGCAATATTCCTTTTTTTCTGAGTTCCTCTTTTTCTATTTATCTGACACTTTGGGGCTTTACATTTATGTTGAAGGATTTCTCCAAATGTCTGATAACTCCTGGTTTTAAGTTCACATTGAAGAAAAATTAGGCACTAAATCATTGATTGGAAATTTTGTGTGCTTAACTCTCTTTGTCAACTAGTGGGTTTCATTACAGAGCAATCAGGTAGCCAACTATTTTGATGTCTTGTTCAGGTTCTTTGGAGAAACTCCAACAACTGCTTACCCATAGAGTATAAATATGGTTGCAAATATCACTGAGCAATCTGAGTGTGTGTTGTGAGTGATAATTCACCATACATACCCCCTAAATTCCCTAGCTGCTGGCAACTGTAGGTCTGGAATCAATCTAGTGTTATTTCTCAAGAGGACAGACTTATTTTCCTCTGCAAAGGTAAGGGAGTGGTAGTTGCTGGATTGCTTGAGAGAGGGCAGGGAAAAGCATACCTAATTGCTCCTTACACAGATGTCTAACAACTCTGTTCTAAATGCCCTGCCTACACTGAGCCTTAAGTACCTGATGCCCTCAATTCCTAAACCTTTCCAGGAATCGGCTTGTTCTCTGCTGTGACTCCCCTATCTTTTCAAACACTTGGGCTTTATATGCCTCTGTTCATTAATTCATTTACTGTTCCCATTTACTTTCTGTCCTTATTCACTGTAGTCGTACATGTATTTCTGTTTCTTGTTCTCATTATTTTGTGATGATTTTCAAAAGGAGAGGGGATCAAATATATCTTTTTTATCATTTCAAAACCCCAAATTTCTTTCTTTAGCAATGCTGAAGCTTTTAGAATGATACAATGTTGCATCTACTCTATAAAAAAAATAATTAAATTCTTAATGCTGTCAATGATACAAAAAACAGTTACATTCAAACATTACTAGTAGCAGAACAAATATGTGTGTAAAATGTCTCTGAAAAACAATTTATTAATACATTTGAAAAGTCTAAGCCACTTGTGGGAATTTATCCTATGAGAAAGAAGAAAAAAGCTACATTAAATATAGAATTATTTATATTATCAGTTAATGAAAAAACATCAAAATTTCCAACAGTGCAAAGTCTATGATATTATTATATCATATTGGTTGAAAACATTTATGCAATAAATTAAAAACAGAACATAACATGATAGAATGAAATTTTAAAGCTGAAGGATTCTAAGAAAGTTCTCCTTTCTGCTGACTCAGGCCAATAATTCTGAGTTTTCAATACTGTTTAAGGCGTTATGTGCATGCTCAGTCACTTCAGTTGTGTCTGACTCTTTGTGACCCCATGGACTGTATATAGCTCTCCAGGCTTCTCTGTCTATGAGATTCTCTAGGCAAGAATACTGGAGTGGGTTGCCAGGCCCTCCTCCAGGGGATCTTCATGACCCAAGGATCAAACCCACGTTTCCTGCTTTGCAGGTGGATTATTTACCGCTGAGCCACCAACAAAGTCCCACTGTTTAAGGAACTTGTCATATTAATAGATGTGGTTTTTGTTTTTCTTTCTTTCCTTCTAAAGAAGAGGCACTCTTAATAAATGTGGGCCACAACAACTCTTTGACCAACTTTCTGTGATGATGCAACACGATGAACCTAACATTACCTCCAAAAGACACCATCCCCTTTGGGTCTACTTGTACTTGCTGTCTCAGGGCTTGGTGTTGTTCTTTTGTCGGCTCAATTCCAAGATAATTTAGAGCCTGGAACGGAAAGGATGTATGTGAAGCAATTTTTCTAATCTCCAAAGAATAAAACTTCATTACACAATATCTTACAACCCAGTGAAAAGAATCAACATCAGGAACAGTGACCATGATCAATAAAAGTCTGATAACTATTTATCGATTAATTTTCCATAAAAAACTAGCTTCTTGATCCTTCACCACCTCACTTTTTCCCCCAAGGAAAGCTATCACTTTAGTGAGTGTCAAATTTATAAGCATATCCCTAGAACCAAATTCAAACTATTTCTTAGTTTTTTAAAATCTGTGACAAGGAAGGAGAAAAATGCAAGGAAATCCTAACAAATCTGACAGTGTCGACTTTTGTTTGATATCTTGTACTTGAGACCAAAACTAAGGTTGCCAAGAACTGGATTGAATACAAAATATTCTAATTTTTGGTTTGTTTATGGGCAAGCTTACACAGATAATAAACTAAGAAGCATTCTCTGGAACCCACTTCTCTCTACTGTCTCTTTTTAGTACCCATCAGCTCACTTCAATTCAGTTCAGTCACTCAGTTGTGTCTGACTCTTTGTGATCCCATGAAGCGCAGCACGGCAGGCCTCCCTGTCCATCACCATCTCCCGGAGTTCACTCAGACTCACGTCCATCGAGTCAGTGATGCCATCCAGCCATCTCATCCTCTGTCATCCCCTTTTCCTCCTGCCCCTAATCCCTCCCAGCATCAGAGTCTTTTCCAATGAGTCAGCTCTTCACATGAGGTGGCCAAAGTACTGGAGTTTCAGCTTTAACATCATTCCTTCCAAAGAAATCCCAGGGCTCATCTCCTTCAGAATGGACTGGTTGGATCTCCTTGGAGTCCAAGGGACTCTCAAGAGTCTTCTCCAACACCACAGTTCAAAAGCATCTAGTCTTTGGTGCTCAGCTTTCTTCACAGTCCAACTCTCACATCCATACATGACCACTGGTAGTACTCATAGCTGGTTAAAATTCAGAGACTGATAATTGTATTACTATTTCAATGTTCCGTGTCTCCTTGTTCTTTAGTAACTGAATCACAATTCCTAGCTAAAAACATCATCATTTAGCTAAAAGATACTTCCCAGCCTTCTTTTCAGCTTGATGAGGCCATATGACCATGTACTAGTTAAGGAGATGAAAGGCAAACTTGCAGGGAACTTCCAGCAAGTTTTTCAAAAGTAGGGGTAGGTGCTTCTTGTTCCTTTTCCTTCTCTCTTTAGTCTTAATTAAAACAAAGAAGGGGAAAAAAAAAAGAATGAAGGAAGGAAAAGAAAGTGGGTAAGAAAGAAAAGATTGCTGGAATTTAAGTAGTTATCTTGGTTCATGAACTACCTCAGTAAAGATGGTAGAGCAGAAAGATACTTAAAGCATGAGGAGCCTCCATGCCAACCCTGGATTACCTTCTTTCAGGTTTTTTTCTGGTTTAAGATAAACAAAACTCTAATGGAAATCACTCTTGGTTTATATTCAAAGGTTATATATAGAAAAATATAACTGTAAACTATGCATAAAATCTAACAAGATGACCTATTATTAGATTCTGGCAAGAACATCAGAACTAAAATGTAGGTAAAAGTTAATACTAGTAATTGCTCTTTATATATTGCTTCCTCCTTTGAAATCTGCTTAGTCATCCATCACTTCATTTACCAAGTATTTATTTAGTGCTTACTATTTGTTATGCACTAAACTATGCAAAGGGACATACAAACAACATACAGCCACTACCTACCATCATCTCTATGGTGAAAATAACATATAAATAAATGTAATTAGTGTACTATGCAATTTAATAAAGTGGGTACAGAGTATGTGTGCTTATTTGCTCAGTCGTGTCTGATTCTTTGCGAACCCATGGACTGCAGCTAGCCAGATTCCCACAGCAAATAAACTGGTCAGTGTACAGATGGCTAGGCATAGCAAGAAAAGGACACAAGAGGCAGGGAAAACATCAGGAGATTTCTTCAAAAGTGATTCTAGATCCTAAGTCAGCATCATCTGCCTGCCCTGTCTACACAGTCATGGCCTTGCATACAGGATAATGATTCTTAACTTTTGATAGTCTTTTCCTTTAATCATAAAAAATATTCCAAATACAGCAAAAAAGGGAAAAGAAAAAAGGAAAGGCAATGATACAAAGAACACCTATTTACCTGCCGTCAAATAGACACTCATTGATATCTGCCGATTTAAGAAAGAAACATCATATGCTTGGCTGAAAGCTTTCTCCATTGTTTCTCAGCAGGAACCACTACCCTAAAGCTAAGGTATCCTTCCTGTCCAGGATTTGAGACCACTACATCTATTCCCTAATAACATGCACTCTGGTATATTTGATTTCTCACAGTATAAGACAAAGGATAGTCTTACAAACTATTTTTATCTTTTACCTCAGTGTTATACTTTAATATCGAACATACTGACAAAAATTAAAGTGTGATAACAGCAAATGTTATTAAGAACATGGAACAGAAGTGCTTATATACTAGTATTGTGCATAAATTGGTACAACCAGTTTGGAGAACAATTTTACAGTATCTAAGAAAGCTGACAGTATATATATCCTGTGATGAGGAGACATGTAAAATATTATAAAAACAGATTGGAGTAATTCTGAAAAGTCCATCAATAAGAGAATGGATAATAATAATACATTAATCCAGTTGGACACCATTTAAATTTTTTAAAAGTGAACTATTTGTTGTTATCACACTTTAATTTTTGTCAGTATGTTGATTATGGAATAGTATGTTGTTTGTTCATTTGTATTCTCCTAACTATTGATACAAGTAAGATTTCTTTATATATTTAATAGCAATGTTTTTGACATAACTTATTTAGAAGTATATTTTAAATTGTCATATATAACAATTTAGGAAGTATTTTCTTTTTTTTTAGTGAGTCCTAATTTGGTTGCATTTCTGAACTGTAAAAACCCAAAATATCCTGAGACATTGCCAATTGTCCCCTGAGGCAAAACACCTGCATCCCTGACCTTAAGAACCACTGCTCCAGAGACAAACACTATTTGTCAACTGGTGTATCAGTTTTCCTGACTTCTTCTATGAATATAGAATCTATATATTTAGAAAAATAAATAATGTATCTTTTTGCCAAAATTAAACTACATACAGTGCTTTCTCTTCTGTGTCATCGTGTCTAACTCTTTGCCACCCCATGGACTATAGCACACCAGGCCTCCCAGACCTCACCATCTCCTGAACTTTACCCAAGTTCATGTCCATTGTATCAGTGATGCCATCCAGCTATCTCATCCTCTGATGCCCTCTTCTCCTCCTGCCCTCAGTTTTTCCCAGCATCAGGGACTTTTCCAATGTGTCGGTTGCTCGCATTAGATGACCAAAATACTGGAGTTTCAGCTTCAGCATTAGTCCCTCCAACAGGTATGCAGGGTTGATTTCCCTTAAAATTTCCCCCAAAATTGACTGGTTTGATCTCCTTGCTGTTCAATGGACTTTCAGGGGTCCTCTCCAGCAGCACAGTTAAAAGGCATCAATTCTTTGGCGTTCTGCCTTCTTTATGGTCCAACTCTCACAACCGTACATGACCACTGGGAAGACCACTGCCTTGATGATATGGACCTATGTTGGATGAGTAATGTCTTACTTTTCAACATCCTGTCTAGGTTTGTCATAGTTTTTCTGCTAAGAAGCAACATCTTCTGATTTCATGGCTACAGTCACAATCTGCAGTGATTTTACAACCATCAATGGACTTTCAGGGGTCCTCTCCAGCAGCACAGTTAAAAGGCATCAATTCTTTGGCGTTCTGCCTTCTTTATGGTCCAACTCTCACAACCGTACATGACCACTGGGAAGACCACTGCCTTGATGATATGGACCTATGTTGGATGAGTAATGTCTTACTTTTCAACATCCTGTCTAGGTTTGTCATAGTTTTTCTGCTAAGAAGCAACATCTTCTGATTTCATGGCTACAGTCACAATCTGCAGTGATTTTACAACCCAAGAGGAAGTCTGTCACTACTTCCACATTTTCCCCTATTTGCCATGAATTAATGGGGCTGGATGCCATGATCTGTTTTTTTTTTTTCTTTTTTTAATATTTAGTCTTAAGCTGGCTCTTTCACTCTCTTCCTTCACCCTCATCAAGCGGTTCCTTAGCTCCTCTTTGCTTTCTGCCATTAGAGAGGTATCGTCTGCATATCTGAGGTTTATGTTTCTCCCGCCTATCTTGATTCCAGCTTGTAACTCATGCAGCCTGGCATTTTTCATGATGTGCTCAGGTATAGGTTAAATAAACAGGGTGACAGTAGACAACACTGCTGTACTCCTTTCTCAATCTTGAACCAATAAGTCTGGTATTCCCATCTCTTTAACAGCTTTCCACAGTTTGTTATGATCCACACAGTTTGTTATGATCCAAAGGCTTTAGCATAGTCAATGAAACAGAGGTAAGATGTTTTTCTGGAATTCCCTTGCTTTCTCTATGATCCAGTGAATGTTGGCAATCTGATTTCTGGTTCCTCTGCCTTTTTTAAACCCAGCTTGGACACCTGGAAGTTCTTGGCTCACAAAATGCTGAAGCCTAGCACACAAGATTTTAAGTATGACCTTACTATCACGGAAGATGAGTGCAACTGTCTAATGATTAGCACATTCTTTAGTACTACCCTTCTTGGGAACTGGGATAACGATTGACCTTTTCCAGTCCTGTGGCCACTGCTGGGTCTTCCAGATTTGCTGACATATTGAGTGTAACACCTTGATGACATCTTCCTTTAGGGTTCTGAATTGTTCTGCTGGAATTCCATCACATCCACTAGCTTTACTAACAACAGTGATTCCCAGAATTCCATTGCATCCACTAGCTTTACTAACAGCAGTGATTTCAAAGGCCTGCTTGACTTCACTCCCCATAATGTCTGGCTCTGGGTAACTGACCGCAGGACTGAAGCAACCAGGTTCATTAAGCTCTCTTTGATATAGCTCTTCCGTGTATTCTTACCATCTCTTCTTGATCTCTCCAGTGTCTACTAGGTCTCTACCATTTCTGTCCTTTATTGTGCTCATCTTTGGGCGAAATGTTGTCTTGATATTTCTAATTTTCCTGAAGAGATCTCTAGTCTTTCCCCTTATTTATTTATTTTTTCTAGTTTTATGTACTGTTCATTTAATAAGGCCTTCATGTCTCTCCGTGCTATCCTTTGGAACTCTTTGTTTAGTTGGATATACTTTTCCCTTTTTCCCTTTTCCCTTTTTGTCTTTCTTCAGCTATTTGTAAAGCCTCCCCAGATAACTGCTTTGACTTCTTGCTTTTCTTTACCTTTGAGATGGTTTTGTTTGCTGCCTCCTGTACAATATTACATACCTCTGTCCATAGTTCAAAATTATTAAAATACTAGATAGAAGATAACAAATCATGTTGTTTTCACACCTTATTCAAGATTCCACATTGAATCTAGTCACTGAGCAGCTCTAGCTGCATGCAACAAATTCTGACAATTCTCTTCTCATTTTTATTCTGTTACAAACATTTTCTAATTTTCCTTGTTATGGCTTCTTAGATACACTCATCATTTAAAAGTGGACATTTAATTATTAGTTGGATATACTTTTCCCTTTTTCCCTTTTCCCTTTTTGTCTTTCTTCAGCTATTTGTAAAGCCTCCCCAGATAACTGCTTTGACTTCTTGCTTTTCTTTACCTTTGAGATGGTTTTGTTTGCTGCCTCCTGTACAATATTACATACCTCTGTCCATAGTTCAAAATTATTAAAATACTAGATAGAAGATAACAAATCATGTTGTTTTCACACCTTATTCAAGATTCCACATTGAATCTAGTCACTGAGCAGCTCTAGCTGCATGCAACAAATTCTGACAATTCTCTTCTCATTTTTATTCTGTTACAAACATTTTCTAATTTTCCTTGTTATGGCTTCTTAGATACACTCATCATTTAAAAGTGGACATTTAACTTTCAAATACATGAGATTTTAAAAGTAACTTTGATATTAATTTCTCATTACATCCTTTCTTCTCTGCAATCACCCTCTGTGTTTCTTCAGTTTTTCAACTTTATTGAGACTTTCAATGGCTAAGTCAAAGATATCTCTTGGTAAATGTCATATTGCACTTAAAAATATGTGGGTTATTTTCAAATACCTTTTGATGTTGATTTCTAATATAATTCAGACTCTGTATGATATCAATACATTTAGACCATGACATTTTTGCACCTTGTTTTATATCCCTGGGTATGTTAAAGTGTCTCATCTCTATAAGAATTTGAATAGAATTCGTATCCTGCCATTGTGTGAAAATATAATAAATCTTAATTATGTTGAATTGGTTCATAATGCTTTACAGGTCTACTATATCATTCTACTTTTCTGTCTATTCATTCTATTAATTTTTGAGAGTTTGACATTGAAACTCCAACTATTAATAAAAATTCTAGTTTATCTACCTAAAAGTAATTGTAGTATATATTGGAATGATACGTAACTTTGTTCTGCATTTTCCAATTCTCCTGTAAATGTGTTATCATACTTTTACAATTTAAATAACAAAAAAGAAAAGTTCCTCTTTTTCTATTTATCTGACACTTTGGGGCTTTACATTTATGTTGAAGGATTTCTCCAAATGTCTGATAACTCCTGGTTTTAAGTTCACATTGAAGAAAAATTAGGCACTAAATCATTGATTGGAAATTTTGTGTGCTTAACTCTCTTTGTCAACTAGTGGGTTTCATTACAGAGCAATCAGGTAGCCAACTATTTTGATGTCTTGTTCAGGTTCTTTGGAGAAACTCCAACAACTGCTTACCCATAGAGTATAAATATGGTTGCAAATATCACTGAGCAATCTGAGTGTGTGTTGTGAGTGATAATTCACCATACATACCCCCTAAATTCCCTAGCTGCTGGCAACTGTAGGTCTGGAATCAATCTAGTGTTATTTCTCAAGAGGACAGACTTATTTTCCTCTGCAAAGGTAAGGGAGTGGTAGTTGCTGGATTGCTTGAGAGGGCAGGGAAAAGCATACCTAATTGCTCCTTACACAGATGTCTAACAACTCTGTTCTAAATGCCCTGCCTACACCGAGCCTTAAGTACCTGATGCCCTCAATTCCTAAACCTTTCCAGGAATCGGCTTGTTCTCTGCTGTGACTCCCCTATCTTTTCAAACACTTGGGCTTTATATGCCTCTGTTCATTAATTCATTTACTGTTCCCATTTACTTTCTGTCCTTATTCACTGTAGTCGTACATGTATTTCTGTTTCTTGTTCTCATTATTTTGTGATGATTTTCAAAAGGAGAGGGGATCAAATATATCTTTTTTATCATTTCAAAACCCCAAATTTCTTTCTTTAGCAATGCTGAAGCTTTTAGAATGATACAATGTTGCATCTACTCTATAAAAAAAATAATTAAATTCTTAATGCTGTCAATGATACAAAAAACAGTTACATTCAAACATTACTAGTAGCAGAACAAATATGTGTGTAAAATGTCTCTGAAAAACAATTTATTAATACATTTGAAAAGTCTAAGCCACTTGTGGGAATTTATCCTATGAGAAAGAAGAAAAAAGCTACATTAAATATAGAATTATTTATATTATCAGTTAATGAAAAAACATCAAAATTTCCAACAGTGCAAAGTCTATGATATTATTATATCATATTGGTTGAAAACATTTATGCAATAAATTAAAAACAGAACATAACATGATAGAATGAAATTTTAAAGCTGAAGGATTCTAAGAAAGTTCTCCTTTCTGTTGACTCAGGCCAATAATTCTGAGTTTTCAATACTGTTTAAGGCGTTATGTGCATGCTCAGTCACTTCAGTTGTGTCTGACTCTTTGTGACCCCATGGACTGTATATAGCTCTCCAGGCTTCTCTGTCTATGAGATTCTCTAGGCAAGAATACTGGAGTGGGTTGCCAGGCCCTCCTCCAGGGGATCTTCATGACCCAAGGATCAAACCCACGTTTCCTGCTTTGCAGGTGGATTATTTACCGCTGAGCCACCAACAAAGTCCCACTGTTTAAGGAACTTGTCATATTAATAGATGTGGTTTTTGTTTTTCTTTCTTTCCTTCTAAAGAAGAGGCACTCTTAATAAATGTGGGCCACAACAACTCTTTGACCAACTTTCTGTGATGATGCAACACGATGAACCTAACATTACCTCCAAAAGACACCATCCCCTTTGGGTCTACTTGTACTTGCTGTCTCAGGGCTTGGTGTTGTTCTTTTGTCGGCTCAATTCCAAGATAATTTAGAGCCTGGAATGGAAAGGATGTATGTGAAGCAATTTTTCTAATCTCCAAAGAATAAAACTTCATTACACAATATCTTACAACCCAGTGAAAAGAATCAACATCAGGAACAGTGACCATGATCAATAAAAGTCTGATAACTATTTATCGATTAATTTTCCATAAAAAACTAGCTTCTTGATCCTTCACCACCTCACTTTTTCCCCCAAGGAAAGCTATCACTTTAGTGAGTGTCAAATTTATAAGCATATCCCTAGAACCAAATTCAAACTATTTCTTAGTTTTTTAAAATCTGTGACAAGGAAGGAGAAAAATGCAAGGAAATCCTAACAAATCTGACAGTGTCGACTTTTGTTTGATATCTTGTACTTGAGACCAAAACTAAGGTTGCCAAGAACTGGATTGAATACAAAATATTCTAATTTTTGGTTTGTTTATGGGCAAGCTTACACAGATAATAAACTAAGAAGCATTCTCTGGAACCCACTTCTCTCTACTGTCTCTTTTTAGTACCCATCAGCTCACTTCAATTCAGTTCAGTCACTCAGTTGTGTCTGACTCTTTGTGATCCCATGAAGCGCAGCACGGCAGGCCTCCCTGTCCATCACCATCTCCCGGAGTTCACTCAGACTCACGTCCATCGAGTCAGTGATGCCATCCAGCCATCTCATCCTCTGTCATCCCCTTTTCCTCCTGCCCCTAATCCCTCCCAGCATCAGAGTCTTTTCCAATGAGTCAGCTCTTCACATGAGGTGGCCAAAGTACTGGAGTTTCAGCTTTAACATCATTCCTTCCAAAGAAATCCCAGGGCTCATCTCCTTCAGAATGGACTGGTTGGATCTCCTTGGAGTCCAAGGGACTCTCAAGAGTCTTCTCCAACACCACAGTTCAAAAGCATCTAGTCTTTGGTGCTCAGCTTTCTTCACAGTCCAACTCTCACATCCATACATGACCACTGGTAGTACTCATAGCTGGTTAAAATTCAGAGACTGATAATTGTATTACTATTTCAATGTTCCGTGTCTCCTTGTTCTTTAGTAACTGAATCACAATTCCTAGCTAAAAACATCATCATTTAGCTAAAAGATACTTCCCAGCCTTCTTTTCAGCTTGATGAGGCCATATGACCATGTACTAGTTAAGGAGATGAAAGGCAAACTTGCAGGGAACTTCCAGCAAGTTTTTCAAAAGTAGGGGTAGGTGCTTCTTGTTCCTTTTCCTTCTCTCTTTAGTCTTAATTAAAACAAAGAAGGGGAAAAAAAAAAGAATGAAGGAAGGAAAAGAAAGTGGGTAAGAAAGAAAAGATTGCTGGAATTTAAGTAGTTATCTTGGTTCATGAACTACCTCAGTAAAGATGGTAGAGCAGAAAGATACTTAAAGCATGAGGAGCCTCCATGCCAACCCTGGATTACCTTCTTTCAGGTTTTTTTCTGGTTTAAGATAAACAAAACTCTAATGGAAATCACTCTTGGTTTATATTCAAAGGTTATATATAGAAAAATATAACTGTAAACTATGCATAAAATCTAACAAGATGACCTATTATTAGATTCTGGCAAGAACATCAGAACTAAAATGTAGGTAAAAGTTAATACTAGTAATTGCTCTTTATATATTGCTTCCTCCTTTGAAATCTGCTTAGTCATCCATCACTTCATTTACCAAGTATTTATTTAGTGCTTACTATTTGTTATGCACTAAACTATGCAAAGGGACATACAAACAACATACAGCCACTACCTACCATCATCTCTATGGTGAAAATAACATATAAATAAATGTAATTAGTGTACTATGCAATTTAATAAAGTGGGTACAGAGTATGTGTGCTTATTTGCTCAGTCGTGTCTGATTCTTTGCGAACCCATGGACTGCAGCTAGCCAGATTCCCACAGCAAATAAACTGGTCAGTGTACAGATGGCTAGGCATAGCAAGAAAAGGACACAAGAGGCAGGGAAAACATCAGGAGATTTCTTCAAAAGTGATTCTAGATCCTAAGTCAGCATCATCTGCCTGCCCTGTCTACACAGTCATGGCCTTGCATACAGGATAATGATTCTTAACTTTTGATAGTCTTTTCCTTTAATCATAAAAAATATTCCAAATACAGCAAAAAAGGGAAAAGAAAAAAGGAAAGGCAATGATACAAAGAACACCTATTTACCTGCCGTCAAATAGACACTCATTGATATCTNAATATTTAGTTTTAAGCTGGCTCTTTCACTCTCCTCCTTCACTGTCATTAAGAGGGTCTTTAGTTTCTCTTCGCTTTCTGCGCACCTATCTTGATTCCAGCTCATAATGTATCTGGCCCAGTGTTTCTCATGATGTGCTCAGCGTAGACATTAAACAAACAGGGAGACAGCAAACAGCTCTATTGTCCTCTGTTCTCAATCTTGAACCAATCAGTTGTTACATACAGGGCTCTAACTGTTGCTTCTTGACCCGCATCCAAGTTTCTCAGGAAACAGGTAAGATGGTCTGTTGTTATCATCACTTTAAGAGCTTTCCACAGTTTGTTATGATCCACACAGTCAAAGGCTTTAGCATAGTCAAAGAAACAGAGGTAAGATGTTTTTCTGGAATTCCCTTGCTTTCTCTATGATCCAGTGAATGTTGGCAATCTGATTTCTGGTTCCTCTGCCTTTTTTAAACCCAGCTTGGACACCTGGAAGTTCTTGGCTCACAAAATGCTGAAGCCTAGCACACAAGATTTTAAGTATGACCTTACTATCACGGAAGATGAGTGCAACTGTCTAATGATTAGCACATTCTTTAGTACTACCCTTCTTGGGAACTGGGATAACGATTGACCTTTTCCAGTCCTGTGGCCACTGCTGGGTCTTCCAGATTTGCTGACATATTGAGTGTAACACCTTGATGACATCTTCCTTTAGGGTTCTGAATTGTTCTGCTGGAATTCCATCACATCCACTAGCTTTACTAACAACAGTGATTCCCAGAATTCCATTGCATCCACTAGCTTTACTAACAGCAGTGATTTCAAAGGCCTGCTTGACTTCACTCCCCATAATGTCTGGCTCTGGGTAACTGACCGCAGGACTGAAGCAACCAGGTTCATTAAGCTCTCTTTGATATAGCTCTTCCGTGTATTCTTACCATCTCTTCTTGATCTCTCCAGTGTCTACTAGGTCTCTACCATTTCTGTCCTTTATTGTGCTCATCTTTGGGCGAAATGTTGTCTTGATATTTCTAATTTTCCTGAAGAGATCTCTAGTCTTTCCCCTTATTTATTTATTTTTTCTAGTTTTATGTACTGTTCATTTAATAAGGCCTTCATGTCTCTCCGTGCTATCCTTTGGAACTCTTTGTTTAGTTGGATATACTTTTCCCTTTTTCCCTTTTCCCTTTTTGTCTTTCTTCAGCTATTTGTAAAGCCTCCCCAGATAACTGCTTTGACTTCTTGCTTTTCTTTACCTTTGAGATGGTTTTGTTTGCTGCCTCCTGTACAATATTACATACCTCTGTCCATAGTTCAAAATTATTAAAATACTAGATAGAAGATAACAAATCATGTTGTTTTCACACCTTATTCAAGATTCCACATTGAATCTAGTCACTGAGCAGCTCTAGCTGCATGCAACAAATTCTGACAATTCTCTTCTCATTTTTATTCTGTTACAAACATTTTCTAATTTTCCTTGTTATGGCTTCTTAGATACACTCATCATTTAAAAGTGGACATTTAACTTTCAAATACATGAGATTTTTAAAGTAACTTTGATATTAATTTCTCATTACATCCTTTCTTCTCTGCAATCACCCTCTGTGTTTCTTCAGTTTTTCAACTTTATTGAGACTTTCAATGGCTAAGTCAAAGATATCTCTTGGTAAATGTCATATTGCACTTAAAAATATGTGGGTTATTTTCAAATACCTTTTGATGTTGATTTCTAATATAAATCAGACTCTGTATGATATCAATACATTTAGACCATGACATTTTTGCACCTTGTTTTATATCCCTGGGTATGTTAAAGTGTCTCATCTCTATAAGAATTTGAATAGAATTCGTATCCTGCCATTGTGTGAAAATATAATAAATCTTAATTATGTTGAATTGGTTCATAATGCTTTACAGGTCTACTATATCATTCTACTTTTCTGTCTATTCATTCTATTAATTTTTGAGAGTTTGACATTGAAACTCCAACTATTAATAAAAATTCTAGTTTATCTACTTAAAAGTAATTGTAGTATATATTGGAATGATACGTAACTTTGTTCTGCATTTTCCAATTCTCCTGTAAATGTGTTATCATACTTTTACAATTTAAATAACAAAAAAGAAAGAAAAAGAAAAAAATAAATCAGAAACTCAATGGTTATGTGAGGTTAGGAGGTGACTGCAAAGAAAGTGAATTAGAGAAACAATGCCTCACTAAAGTCAAATAGTGGGTAATTATGAGCATGTAAGCTGGGAAGAGGCTAATCAGATTTAAAGTATTATAAGTATATAAGTACCTTGTATTTCTGAAAGAAAGGTAAAGATTCTGATTAACTTAAGACTAAGTTCAAGAGGAATGTTAAAATTTTAAGGTAACCAATAAGATTACCAAGAAAAGACTTAATTTCTAAACATGATGCTGCTGCTAAGCTGCTAAGTCACTTCAGTCGTGTCCGACTCTGTGTGACCCCATAGACGGCAGCCCACCAGGCTCCCCCGTCCCTGGGATTCTCCAGGCAAGAACACTGGAGTGGGTTGCCATTTCCTTCTCCAATGCATGAAAGAGAAAAGTGAAAGTGAAGTCGCTCAGTCTGTCCAACTGTCAGCGACCCCATGGACTGCAGCCCACCAGGCTACTCCATCCATTGGATTTTCTAGGCAAGAGTACTGGGGTGGGGTGCCATTGCCTTCCCCAAACATGATGCAGAAGAATAAAAATAAAACGCAAAAATCACTGACCAAAAAGTCAGACATAATCAAACCAAAAAATACAGTAAAGATGGGGGAGGGGGAGAAGGGATTAAAAAAAGAACAAAGAAAAATTTTAAATTAAGACAGGATAAAGAAGTAAAAATACATTATAATAAGACTAACTGTAAAGTATATGGAACAATGGGAACACTTCCATAAGACTGGTAGGAATGAAAATTTGTACAATTACTTTAGGAAAAAAATACACCGATCGAACAATTAGTTTCTGAGCATATACTACAAGCCAGATGCTTTTCTAGGAGATGAGGAAACAGAAGGAAAATTTTAACAGTATCTTAAGCAAAGCTGAAAGTAAACACTTTGATCTTGTTAACATATTAGCAATCAACTTGTGAAGAGCATATAAATGATACTCAACATTCGGAATAGCATTACCTACTGAAGAAAGAGGTATATATGATCAAGAAGAAAGGCACAGGCAATGTAAAAGATTCTCATTCTTACCTGGGTGGTGGGTACATATGTATTTGTTTTATTATTCTTTAAACTTTAGACAGAAAATTCAATCATTCTTGCATATAGTTAATATTTTCATATAAAGAAATAAAAACAATTTTATAAAAATAATGCAAATAAAATATCAATCACAGAAGGTACTCAATATACAGTGGTTCTTATTGTATTAAGCAATAATAATACTGAAAAATGCAATTAACTACAGTGTAAATTGTTCCTGAGCTAAACAGTAACAGATGAAAGTTTTGTTGAAAGTAAAATTTACTCTGGAAGAACACAGCATGTTGGTGAGAAAGGTAAGCTCATAAATTTACACTGGAAGTAATTTGATGGGAGATGAAGATGGCAGAGTAGGAGGATATGGAGCTCACCTCTTTTCACAAGCACATAAAAAATACATTGACATATGGAACAATTCTCAAGGAAAAATAACTGGAAACTGGTATAAGGACCTTCATACAACTGATACTGAAAGAAAGATGCGGCTAACTGTGCAGGATAGGAAGAGACGTGATAGGGTTGGGACCTATGCCTGTGGATGGGAACTTAGAGGAAAAGAGAGATCACATGGATGGACATTCATCCTGGGAGTGAGGGGGCTGAACCACAGACTGGGTGTCCCAGTCCCGGTATGGGGAGACAAAAGCCCCCATGGGTACTGGGAGAACTGCGAGAATAGAGAAAGGCTGGAGAAGCCTAGAGNCCTATGCCTGTGGTTGGGAACTTAGAGGAAAAGAGAGATCACATGGATGGACATTCATCCTGGGAGTGAGTGGGCTGAACCACAGACTGGGTGTCCCAGTCCCGGTCTGGGGAGACAAAAGCCCCCATGGGTACTGGGAGAACTGCGAGAATAGAGAAAGGCTGGAGAAGCCTAGAGTTCACTCAAGAGGAGTGGGCAGGCACTAGCGCAGGGTGGAGAGAGGTCTGCCCTTGCAGCTGCTGCCTTGCTGTGCTCCTCAGTCCAAGCAGAGAGAACATCCAGTCCCACTCACTCTACGTCACAGCATGTACTGGACCTAGGACACCCAGGACCTGGGAAAAGACTTGGCTTAGGGATGCAGAGGTGACCTGGGGGTGCAGGGTGTAGCCAGCAGGTAGGCAGTGGCAGTTTGCTCAGGAAGCACCCCAGAAACAGCCCACATTTAGCATGGGGGCAGACTTCCTGTACCTGCCTCACTAAGTATACCGGCTTGAGCTGAGCAAACACCCCAGCTAGGCTCACTCTAAGCCACACACAGGACAGCACTAGATCTGTGGGGACCAAAACCAGGGAAAGGGGTGAACACGGGCTGCATCTGAGCAGAGGCAGACTTAGACCTGTGTAAATATACAGCCCCACTTGCTGCAGGACTTCCCCCCTTTGGGGCAAAGGCCCCATTGCAAGGAGAAGTAAAAATACATACTTAGGGAAACAGAGCCAGTTATAGCCTGACCTTCAGGGATTCTGCTTTGGCAACTTGGGAGCAAATCCTGCCCCTGACAGGGTGGTGACATTCAGTGAGCAGAGAAGTCCCATCTCATACCCTGTGCAGGCTCTAGCTCCTCCATCACCAGCCACACACTCTACCAGAGTGACAGGTGTCAGCACACCCTGAGGAAAGATGTGATAGGCACCCATATCAAATCCAGCCCTCCCACTAAAGACACTGGGCACATGCAGTCTGCATAGGGATGTTCTCACATCCCTCAAGACCACAACAGGTACATCTTTCATCTAAATTCACAAAGACAGAGAAAATTAAAATGAAAAAACAGAGGAACTATTCTCAAATGAAAGAGTAAGAGAAAAATCCCCAAAGAAAGTAAATAATGAAACAGAAATAATTTTATAGATAAAGACTTTAAAACATTGCTAACTGAATTAGGGAAAATAATTTATCTAAACACAGATCATTTGAACAAGGAACTAGAAAATATAAAAAACATACAGGTGAAAACATAATTAAATATCTGAAATTAAAAAAAAAAAAAACTCTAGAAGAAATGGATGCAAACTAAATGATACCGAAAAATGCATTTGTGATTGGGAAGATAAAATAATGGAAATCATCCAATCAAAATCGCAGTTCGAAAGGCAAATTTTAAAAAGCAATATATGACATCTTTGGGATAACATTAAGTATGCCAATATTCACATTATAGGGTTTCCTATAATGTAAAAAGAGAAGCGAGAGGAAAAAAGGGTATCAAAGGTATATGTGATTAAGTTGTGGCTGTAAGATTTCCCAAACTGAAGGAAGAAAACATATCTGTGCACAGGCAGCACAGAGATTCATTAAAAAGATGAACCCAAACATAGCTATGGTAAAATATGCCATAATTAAAATGGTAAAAGGTAAAGAGACAGTTCTAAAAGCAGCAAGAAAAAAGCAAAGAGTCGAATACAAGGGAATATCCATAAGGCTAACAGTTGATTTTTTTTGTAGAAACTTTGCCTGTAAGGGAGTAGCATGTATATTCAAAATGTGGAGACTCTACCCAGCCATATTGTCATGTAGAAAAGAAGGAGAGGTGATTTCTCAGACAAGCAAAAATTGAATGAATTCAGTAATACCTGATCTGCCCTTAAAAAAAAAAAATGCTAAAGGATCTTTTCTAAGATGCTTCTAAGGAAGTAAGCATATATAGGAAAGGAAAAAGCCCATTAGAAAAGACAGATATATAATAGGGATCACAGTTTACTTAAATAAGCCAATATGTGGATTGGAAGATAAAAAACTATAAAAGCAACTCTATTGGAGATACTTAAGGGATAAACATTAACATGTAAAATCTGAGAAAACCAAAATATGGGGGAGGAGAGAAAAAAAATGTAGGTCTTCCAGAACACATTTGAATTTAAATGCCTTTCAGTTTAAATGAAGTAGATATAACTTTGGGTCAATATACATGAACCNATAAAAGCAACTCTATTGGAGATACTTAAGGGATAAACATTAACATGTAAAATCTGAGAAAACCAAAATATGGGGGAGGAGAGAAAAAAAATGTAGGTCTTCCAGAACACATTTGAATTTAAATGCCTTTCAGTTTAAATGAAGTAGATATAACTTTGGGTCAATATACATGAACCCCATGGTAACCACAGAGCAAAAACTTACAAAAGATACACAAAAAATAAATATAAAATAAATCAAGCAAATTACTAAAGAAAATCATCAAACCACAATGGGAAAAGCAAAAAAAGAAGAAATAAACAGAGAGGAGCTACAAAAATGACAGAAAAATAAGTAGTAAGATGGCAGTTCGTAATTTCAGTTCAGTTCAGTCACTCAGTTGTGTCCGACTCTTTGCATGGACTGCACCACTCTAGGCTTCCCTGTCCATCACCAACTCCTGGAGCCTATCAATAATTACTGTAAATGTCAAGAGAATAAACAGTCCAATCAAAAGACGTAGGATGGCAGATTGGATAAAAATACAAAATCCTTCAACACATTGTCTAGAAAAGAATCACTTCAGGGTTAAAGACACATACAGACTGAAAGCGAGGGGATAGAAAATAGCTATTCCATGCAAAATGAAAATGAGAAGAAAGTGGTAACAGTATGTATATCAGACAAAACCAACTTTAACAGAAAGGTTACTACAAAAGACAAAGAAGAACATTGTTAAGTCGCTCGCTCACCAGTGTCCAACTCTTTTGCGACCCCATAGACTGTAGCCCACCAGGTTCCTCCGTCCATGGGATTCTCCAGGCAAGAATACTGGAGTGGGTTGCCATTTCCTTCTCCAGAGGATCTGCCCAACCCAGAGATTAAACCCAGGTACCCCAGGCAGATGCTTTGACCTCTGAGCCACCAGGGAAGCCCCATGTAATAATAAAGGGATCAATATAAGAAGATATTATGCTCATTAACGTATGCACCTAATAAAGGGTGGCGGTCTGAGGAGGCCTTACAAATAGCTGTGAAAAGAAGGAAGTGAAAAGCAAAGGAGAAAAGGAAAGATATAAGCATCTGAATGCAGAGTTCCAAAGAATAGCAAGAAGAGATAAGAAAGCCTTCCTCAGCGATCAACGCAAAGAAATAGAGGAAAACAACAGAATGGGAAAGAGTAGAGATCTCTTCAAGGAAATTAGAGATACCAAGGGAACATTTCATGCAAAGATGGGCTCAATAAAGGATAAAAATAGTATGGACCTAACAGAAGCAGAAGATATTAAGAAGAGGTGGCAAGAATACACAGAAGAACTGTACAGAAAAGATCTTCACGACCCAGATAATCACGATGGTGTGATCACTCACCTAGAGCCAGACATCCTGGAATGTGAAGTCAAGTGGGCCTTAG
>SJYX01010490.1:97246-121319 GCA_006410675.1 Oreotragus oreotragus | reverse complement strand
AAGAATTGATGCTTTTGAACTGTGGTGTTGGAGAAGACTCTTGAGAGTCCCTTGGACTGCAAGGAGATCCAACCAGTCCATTCTGAAGGAGATCAGCCCTGGGATTTCTTTGGAAGGAATGATGCTAAAGCTGAAACTCCAGTACTTTGGCCACCTCATGCAAAGAGTTGACTCATTGGAAAAGACTCTGATACTCGGAGGGATTGGGGGCAGGAGGAGAAGGGGACGACAGAGGATGAGATGGCTGGATGGCATCACTGACTCGATGGACGTGAGTCTGAGTAAACTCCAGGAGATGGTGATGGACAAGGAGGCCTGGCGTGCTGTGATTCATGGGGTCACAAAGAGTTGGACACAACTGAGCGACTGAACTGAACTGAACTGAACTGAACTGAAACGTCTATGACCTTTATTATTAAAATGGACTGACCAAGAGGTCAGAGGCAACGCATTCCCACCATCCTGCAGATGGCTGAATGCTGCTCTTTACTATTTAAAATGTGCCGGGACTGTTATTAAATGACATGAAAAATACGAGAGTGTAATCTGTTCTGGACGTTGGGGGAGATGATGGATGGGAAATGGACGATATTTTCTCTTGGTCTCTTTATAGGCTTGCTATTTCTTGGTAAATGTGACAGAATGAATAAATGACCTGTATGGCAATTTTGGGAATTTTCCTGATGTGTTAAGATAATAAGAACAGGCAAGTGAGCTGACTGCAAGCTATTAGCTCAGCAGATCAGAACTGCCCTTCAGAGTCAAGTCACAAGTTTTATGGGTTTTCTGGGTTTAGTTTGCTGATGGGTCTGCTGCATTTGAATATGTTCCTTTTTGGCCCTAATCAACCACCTGATTAGATTCTGGAGACTTCATACTGAACATTGAAGTGAAGTCGATCAGTTGTGTCCAACTCTTTGCGACCCCATGGACTGTAGCCTACCAGGCTCCTCTGTCCATAGGATTTTTCAGGCAAGAGTACTGGAGTGGGTTGCCATTTCCTTCTCCCGGGGATCTTCCTGACCCAGGGATCGAACCCAGGTCTCCCGCATTGTAGGCAGACTCTTTACCATCTGAGCCACCAGGGAGGCTAGGTTCTAAAGATGGAGGTGTCTGTCTGAAATGTGTAGCATTTTCCATTCATACTGTATAGTCGTGTCCATGTATTAAAGCGAAACAGAGAGTTAGGGCAGTCATTTAGATGATTCAGGAAAAAAAAATCACAAGTCTCCAGTTACCCAGACAGTTCTGGGTAAATTTATTTTTGCTACAAAATATTCAGAAAGTTACTTAATCTGTATATATCTATGCAAAATGATGTCAAACTGGGCTTCTTTGCCTGTCCCTGAACACATAATTTTACAGATAATGCTTTAGTTTTTCCTTTGGAAAAATGAGAGCAATACTTTGCTCGGAAAAGTTTTCTAATGTTGGAACCTTTTCTCACCTTGGACAAGCCTCTTACTCTTCCTGGATCTCCCACTCCTTGTCTTTAGAATGAAGGGTTTGGACTTTATGAACTTTAAGCTACCTTTTGTCTTCATGCTTATAAATAAAAACCCTATGAGTTCCCTCTCCCATTTGAAAAAATAAAAACAGTTTTTAAGAACAGTTTTAGGCTCACAAGAAAATTAAGAACGCACAGGTATTTCCTCTACCCCCATGCATGTGTAGCCTCCCCCTACTATCAACATCCCCCACCAGAGGGCGGGGACAGTTAGAGGTTTGTACTGTGTTACAGTTGAAGAACCTATATCTACACATCATAATCACCCCAAATCCATACTTTACATTAGGCTTCACTCTTGGTGTTATACATTCTGTGGGTTTGGACAATATATAATGACTAGTATCCTTTATTACGGGGAAGGCAATGGCACCCCACCCCAGTACTCTTGCCTGGAAAATCCAATGGATGGAGTAGCCTGGTGGGCTGCAGTCCATGGGGTCGCTAACAGTCGGACAGACTGAGCGACTTCACTTTCACTTTTCTCTTTCATGCATTGGAGAAGGAAATGGCAACCCACTCCAGTGTTCTTGCCTGGAGAATCCCAGGAGATGTGTATAAGAGACAGNTTGCCTGGAAAATCCAATGGACGGAGTGGCCTGGTGGGCTGCAGTCCATGGGGTCGCTAACAGTCGGACAGACAGAGCGACTTCACTTCCACATTACTCTTTCATGCATTGGAGAAGGAAATGGCAACCCACTCCAGTGTTCTTGCCTGGAGAATCCCAGGGACGGGGGAGCCTGGTGGGCTGCCGTCTATGGGGTCACACAGAGTCGGACACGACTGAAGTGACTTAGCAGCAGCAGCAGTATCCTTTATTATAGCATCATTAAGAATATTGCACAAAAGACAGATTATTTTCGGTGCTCTAAAAATCCCCTGTGCTTCACCTGTTTATCCCTCTTTCTCCTTCCTGGTCCACAAAATTCTTGGAAACCACTGATCTTTTTATTGTCTCCAGAGGTCTGCCTTTTCCAGAATGTCATATAATGAGAGTCAAAGTGTTAGTTGCCCAGTCCTGTCCAACTCTTTTGCGACTTCATGGACTACAGTTACATACTGGGAATCATGTAATATGTATGTAGCCTTTTCCAGACTGGCTTCTTTCCCTTAGTAATATGCATTTACTTTTCCTGTATGTCTTTTCATGGCTTGATAGCTCATTTGTTTTCAGCACTGAATAATATCTATTGTGTGGATGTACCAATTTACTTACTGAAGGACATCTTGGCTGTTTCCAAGTTTTGGCAATTATGAATAAAGCTGCTGTAAACATCTGTGTGCAGGCTTTTGTGTGGACAAAAGTTATCAACTCCTTGAGTTAATACCAAGGAGTGCAATTGTTAGATCACATGTTAAGAGTAGCGCTTCCCTGGTGGCTCAGCAGTAAAGAATCTGCCTACCAATGCAGGAGATGTGGGTTTGATCCCTGGATGGGACGATACCTTGGAGAAGGAAATGGCAACCCACTCCAGTATTCTTGCCTGGCAGGCTATAGTCCATGGGATTGCAAAAGTGTAGGATATGACTTAGCAAATAAACAACAACAAATTTACAGTGGAAGAACAAGCACCATAATTTTAGGTTATGATCATTTTCAACTAAAGCAACATAGAAAAATGAGATTTAAAAGAATATTTCATGGGCACTATCATACAGCTTGTTTAAGGGAAAATAGCCTCAAAGTAATATTGTTTTCTCCAATCCCTTAGCCCAGCATCTAAATTGGATGTGTGGTGGCAGAACTATCATTTTCAGGTAAAAAGTGTGGGTTCCTGATACTAAAACAAATTGTTTATATGATTTTCAAGCACCCATGCCTTATATTGTATTTTTGGAGTCATCAATTTAGCAGTAATTGACAATTATTTATTGAGCACTTTTTAGGTGACAGGATCATTAAATACATAATAACTGACCACAATAACATGCAGTCATTGACATCAAGAACCTTTCAGCTAGTGGGATATACTGACAAGCGAAGAGGAAACTACATTTCATCGTGATGAGGGCTGCAACGATTCACATAAGGAGTTTCACACCCAATTCTGGAGGTTACATGGATAAGAGAACTTGACTGCCACAATATTCCTGGAAACAGCAGACTGGGAGGGGTGTTCTAGGTGGTACAAAGGCCCAGAGAGAAAGACTACATAAAACTGCTTGTCTTGATGTCAAAATATCTATTCTATCCCATGTTGTCTTGCATTTTCAACACCAGTGCTTGGTATGGTTGCTCTTACAGTCAAGGCTGTGTGAAGCCTTATGGCACAATCATCATAGTTGTACTAAAATTTTTAATGTCTATACTCCTATAAATTGCATTTGTTATTCATTCTTCTAAATTATTACCTGTTTCCCTTTTGATTGCAATTAAATTCTATTTAAGTTTTGAATGGTTGAGTGACTGAACTGAACTGAACTGAAAATATAAATAAGCTGTTATAACTTATGGATGTTTTGGGCAGAAAAACAGAGACATTTTTCTACTGTGAAAACATGTTGAAAACTCACAAAGATGATTTAAGAATATAATTTGTCAGAGGAAAAGGATTTGGGGTAAAATTTTCATTTAACGTCTTTAGTAACTTTCCTAAAGCGATTTTTCATAATCCTTGGGCATTTTTTTGTAAGCCAATATTTTTGTCTCAAGCAAAGTTGTTAGAAAACTTTCACAAAATAGCCTTCAACTTNTTCTACTGTGAAAACATGTTGAAAACTCACAAAGATGATTTAAGAATATAATTTGTCAGAGGAAAAGGATTTGGGGTAAATTTTTCATTTAACGTCTTTAGTAACTTTCCTAAAGCGATTTTTCATAATCCTTGGGCATGTTTTTGTAAGCCAATATTTTTGTCTCAAGCAAAGTTGTTAGAAAACTTTCACAAAATAGCCTTCAACTTAAGTATTCTGGCCAAGTTTGGCATTATAAACACATATATTTTTTGAGGAATAGAACTTTTCTATAAATATTCACTCTGGATGAATACTCCTCCTTGTAAATGTTCTTTATTTCAACTGAAATAAATTTTACATTGGTTTATATGTCTTTTGTTTATTGAATAGGCGATATAAGTAGTTTCAGATGTGATGGAAATTCTTTTTATTCTTCAACTGACTTATTTAAACACTATCTATAAAATAATTGTTTACAACTAAAGTCTTTTTTGTTTGAGGACAGCTTAAAACTGCCTAAATATACACAAACTCATTGTTTGAAAGCAGTTTGGGGCTCTTTAGAGAAATGTACATCAGTTGCAGGTCATATATTTCATATTAAATTATTCATTTTCTTGCACTGTGGACTGGAAGTACGCTGCTATGAACAAATAGAGAACAGTATTTTAAGTATATGGCCAAACTACATTTGTCAGTTACAGGAGCTTGCTAAGGGATCTTGCCTAATATTAGCTGTCTTTGAGAGTTTATTGTTGGTTTAAGGATGCGCTCATTGGGAGATTTTTTAAAAAGACAAACTCATTGAATTCCTAAAACTTCTGCATAAGAATGTCATAATCATAAAAAAATGTGTTATTTATGTCAGTCATTTTCACAGTGTCTCTGTGGTTTCAGTTGGATGACATAACAGTGATAAATGAGCATTGGGATACTATTTCTTAAAGTCATTCAATTGATATATCTGAACTGAGATGCTGTTTCTTTTTCTATTCTGTTTGTTTCATTTGTCTTTGGAGCAGAGAAAGGTTTATCGCAGGGCCACACAAGGAGATGAGGTGGCTCATGCCCTGAAAAGCCTCAAGCTCCCCGAAGGGTTTCAGAGAAGCATTTTTAAAGGGCAGGTGAGGGACGGGTCACAGGATACATGATCAGCTTGTGCACAATTCCTGTTTGCTCTTTAAAGTGGATGCAAATGTTTGAGTTGTTGGTAGCGAGCAGAGTTACTTAGTTTCAAGGGGGTGAGTGGGATATTCTTTAGTGAAATAAATTATTTAAAAAATGGTTTCAGTAGAGGAGAGAGAAACATTACTGAGTTATCAACTTGATTTTAGATGTGAATTGAGTGTCTGAATATGGAAAGTTTATACCACAGAATCACAGCCAAAAGAAAAATTATATTTGCTTTAGATCAAATGTAGTAAGAAAATGAGTTTCAGGAATGTTCACCATGGCTCACCCNAGTGTTGGACTATGAAGAAAGCTGAGCACCAAATAATTGATGCTTTTGAACTATGGTGTTGGAGAAGTCTCTTGAGAGTCCCTTGGACTGCAAGGAGATCCAACCAGTCCATTCTGAAGGAGATCAGCTCTGGGATATCTTTAGAAGGAACGATGCTAAAGCTGAAACTCCAGTACTTTGGCCACCTCATGCGAAGAGTTGACTCACTGGAAAAGACTCTGATGCTGGGAGGGATTAGGGGCAGGAGAAGGGGACCACAGAGGATGAGCTGGCTGGATGGCATCACCGACTCGATGGACGTGAGTTTGAGTGAACTCCGGGAGTTGGTGATGGACAAGGAGGCCTGGCATGCTGTGATTCATGGAGTTGCAAAGAGTTGGACACGGCTGAGCGACAGAATTGAACTGAAATAACGAGAGGACCTAAATATATAAAGCAAATATTAACAGAGACAAATGAAGAAAATGACAATAGTACAATAACAGTGAACTTTAACATCCTGCTGACATTAATGGACAAATTGTCCAAACAGAAAATCAATAAGGTCCTAATGACACAATTGAGTTGAATTTAACTGATACCTACAGGATACTTCATTCCCTCCAAAGGAGGCATATGCATTCTTTGCGAGTATGCATGAAATGTTCTCTATGATAGATCACATACTCAACACAAAACAAATCTGAACAAATCTAAAAAACTACATCAAGAATCTTTTCTGACCCCAATGGTCTTAAACTAGGAATCAACCACAGAAAGAAAAATACAAAAAGAATAAACACATGGAGACTAAACAACATGGTATTAAAATGAGTTGGTGAAATTCAAGATAAATTAGAAAATACCTCAAGACAAATAAAAGTGAAAATATAACTTTATAAAATCTTTGAGATGTTTAAAAGAAAAATAAAAACAAAACCAAAAACAGTTCTAAGAGGGAAGTTCACAGTGATACAGGTCTTTCTCAAGAAATAAACAACCTAACTTACCACCCACAAGAATCAGCAAAAGAACAAACAAAGCCAAAGCCAGCAGAAGGAAGGAAATAATAATCATCACAGAGGAAATAAAATAGAGATAAAAAAAGACCATAGGAAGGAATAAAGTCAAGGGGTGATTTTTTGAAAGGATACATAAAATTGACAAATGTGTATCTTGGTTCACCAAGAAGAAAAAAGAGGACTCAAATAAACAAATTAAGGAATGAAACAGGTGAGATAATAACTGACACCACAGAAATACAAAAGATCATGAAAATACTATAAACAGTTATACGCCAATAAATTGGACACCCTAGAAGAAACACAAATTTCTAGAAACATATAACCTGCTGAGTCAAGAAGACAACAGACAATTTGAACAATCACTAGAAGTAAAATAGAATCTGTAATAAAAATAATAGAATCTGCAAACAAAAGTCTAGGACCAACCAAACAGCTTCACTGGGGAATTCTACCAAACATATAAAGAATTTATACCTATCCTTCTCGAGTTATTTCAAAAAATTTGAAGAGGAGGGAGCACTCCCAAATTCATTCTACAGGGCCACCATTCCTGTGCTATCAAAACGAGACAAAGATGCCACAAAAAAATTAATTATGTGCCAATATCATTGATGAATACATATGCAAAATCCTCAAAAAATATTAGCAAACCAAATCAANTCGAGTTATTTCAAAAAACTTGAAGAGGAGGGAGCACTCCCAAATTCATTCTACAGGGCCACCATTTCTGTGCTATCAAAACTAGACAAAGATGCCACAAAAAAATTATGTGCCAATATCATTGATGAATACATATGCAAAATCCTCAAAAAATATTAGCAAACCAAATCAAACAATAAATAAAAAAGATTATACACCGTGATTAAGTTGGATTCATTCCAGGGACACAAAGATGATTCAGTGTATGCAAATCAATCAATGGGATATACCACATTAGCAACAGGAAAGATAAAAATCACATGATCACCTCAAAAAACACAGAAAAAGCACATGACAAAATATAACATCCATTTTTAAAACTTGCATCAAAGTGGATATAGAAAGAACACATCTGAACATAGTAAAGGCCATTTGCAACAAACACAAACCCAAGATAATACTAACTGATGAAAAGCTAAATTATTTCATGCTAAATTCAGGAACACGACAAGAATGCCCACTGTAACCACTTCTTAAATATTAGAAGTTCTAACCACAGCAATAAGACAAGAAAGAGAAATGAAAGGTATCCAAATTGAAAGTGAAAATATAAAATTGTCACTATTTGCAGATGACATCTGAGTGTCATCTGTTCTATAGAGAGAAAACCTTAGTCTCTACAGAAAACTTTTAGAACTAATAAATGATTTAAACAAGGCAGTAGGAAATAAGATTAATATACAGAATTATGTTGTGGTCTATAAATGATGAAATATCAGAAAGAGAAAGACAGCCTTTTAAAAGCCGTATCAGAAAGAATAAAATACCTAGGAATAATCTTACAGTGAAAGAAGTATACTCTGAAAACTAATAAAACAACAATGAAGGAAACTGAAGTTGATATAAAGTAGAATAAGAGATCTACCGATTTAATTCAATCGCTATGAAAAAAATATCAGGACATTTTCACTGTATTATAAAATACAGTGGAAAAAACAATCATAAAATTCATGTAGAAACAGGAAATGTAATTAACCTCCAACTAAAATAAATAAATTTACATTACAAATAAATAAATAAAACAAAACAAACAAAAAAGGAACAGGAAAGACCCCAAATGGCCAAATAATCTATAACAAAGGAGCTAAGAACATAAAATGGAGAAAAGATCATCTCTTAACAAGTGGTTCTGGAAAAACTGAAGTCACGTGTAAAATTATGAGATTAGAACATTCTGTCACACCATATACAAAAATAAACTCAAAATGGTTTAAAGACATAATGTAAGAACAGAAACCATAAAACTCCTAGAGGAGAACATAGGCTGAATACTCTTTGACATAAATTATAGGAATATTTTTTTGAATCACTCTCCTAAAGCAAAAGAAATAAAAGAAAAATAAACAAACACAACCTAATTAAACTTAAAAGCTTTTGTCCAACAAAGGAAACCATAAACAAAGTGAAAAGACAACCTATGGAATGGGAAAAAATATTTGTAAACTATGCAACAGACAAGGGATTAATATCCTAAACAAATAAAAAGTTCATAAACTCAATATTGAAGAAAAAAACAGACAATTCAATTTAAAAAATGGACAGAACACAGAACCTGAATATCCATTTCTCCAAAGAAGACATAAAAATAGCTAACAGGCATATGGAAGGACGCTCAACAATACTAAATACAAGAAAAATGAAAATCAAAACAATAAAGAGATAATCAGTTCACTCTTGTCAGAATGACCACCATTGAAAAAGCCTACAAATAATGAATGTTGCAAGGATATGGACAAAAGGGAACCCTTTTACACTGTTAAAAGCAGTGTAAACAGGTGCTGAAACTTTGGAAAATAGTAAATAGCTTCCTCAAAAAACTGAAATTGGAACTACCATATATGACTCAGCAACTCTGCTGCTGATGCTGCTGCTGCTGCTGCTAAGTCACTTCAGTCGTGTCCGACTCTGTGTGACCCCATAGACGGCAGCCCACCAGGCTCCCCCGTCCCTGGGATTCTCCAGGCAAGAATACTGGAGTGGGTTGCCATTTCCTTCTCCAATGCATGAAAGAGAAAAGTGAAAGCGAAGTCGCTCTGTCTGTCCGACTGTTAGCGACCCCATGGACTGCAGCCCACCAGGCTACTCCGTCCATTGGATTTTCCAGGCAAGAGTACTGGGATGGGGTGCCATTGCCTTCCCCGCAGCAACTCTACTCCTGGGTATTTATTGGGAAAAAAAGGAAAACACTAATTCAAAAAGATACATTTACCCTAATGTTCAGAACAGCACTATTTATAACAGCTATGTCATGTAAGCAGCCCAAGTGCCTCTCAACAGATGACTGGACTAAGAAGATGGGTATGTGCTTGTGTTTGTGTGAATGTATATATATAATGGAATACTACTCAGCCATAAAAAATGAAATTCTGCCATTTGCAGCAACATGGACCTAGAGAATATGCTTAGTGAAATAAGTCAGACAAAGACAAGAATTATATATCACATGTGGAATCTAAAACACAATACAAACATATATACAAAACAGACTCAAAGGTATAGAAAACAAATTTTTGATTATCAAAGAGGAAAGGAAAGGGGGGAATTAGGGACAAATCTCAGTATGGGATTAACAGATATAAACTACTATATATAAAAGAGATGAACGGCAAAGATTTACTGTATAGCACAAGGAATTATAGTCATTTTATAACAACTATAATGGAGTATAATCTGCAAAAATTCTGAATTACTCTGCAAGATACCTGAAGCTAATATAATACTGTAAATCAACTATACTTCAATTATAAAAATAAATTGCAGGTAATGTATCTTTGATTAAAAATAGGTTCCAATAATTTCTTGAATAACTGTCATCTTTAAACTGTAAATAAAAATGCAAATTTGTCAGACATATAAATGTCCTTAACTTTTTCTGATAACCAAAAAATGATGAATTTTAAAACTGTCACTCTTTATATTAAAGACGCACTTCCCAATCTAATACAAAGAACACCTCATTAACTATATTCAGACACTGGAAATCATTGCTCACTACAGATTTCTTCAAATGTTACAGAAATGGCAAGAGTAAAGTAAACATCAGTGAAATGGCATCTGTAACCCAAAGCATTTTTCTCAGGTACAAAAAATATAGATAGCAAGGGGGGCAATAATTTTTGACCTTCAAGCCAACTAAAAAGTATATCCCTATTTCTATGTTTAACCATACCTACTTATAAGTTTAACAATGGGATCAAATGAGACACATAGTATTAGTTCAGTGTTATAAATTATTTTCCAGAGTATATCCTGATATAAAACTGTCTCCCTAGACTACTAAAACATGAAGGAGTTCATGAAGACAATGTCCCAGAAACATACATTTCAGAGGTAATTTCCCTCATCAAACTCTAACTTTTCTGCCTTTCTTAAAAACTGTATCAACCCCCAATTTTTTGTTAATCTGTTCTGTTAAGAAAAATGATGGATAAGGAAGAAAATAAGATAACTGGGACATTGTTTCTTAAAATATAAATTGCAACTCAGAAAAAAAATTGTACTGTTTTTGCTAATGACTTAATAACCACACAACCAGTCAATACCTTTTACTTGTGAAATTTTTTATATTACCAATTTCCTAGATACTATATGTAAATACTTATAGGAAATAGAGTAAAAAGACAGAATTTTATTACATTTTAAACACTTGAACACATTTATCAGTAAATAGGAAATATGTTAAAAATGTAATGGACAATAAAGTTGAATCTGTCTACAAAGTAGCAACTAAAATAGAAGGATCGATTTCAAATTAAACTGATACAGATATTACTACATTAATATGCAACTATTCAAAAAGGTAAGAGTAACTTAGAAAACANATTTATCAGTAAATAGGAAATATGTTAAAAATGTAATGGACAATAAAGTTGAATCTGTCTACAAAGTAGCAACTAAAATAGAAGGATCTATTTCAAATTAAACTGATACAGATATTACTACATTAATATGCAACTATTCAAAAAGGTAAGAGTAACTTAGAAAACATGGGTGGATAGAAACTGCAATGGATTTTAGAAAAAAAATTTATTGTATGAAATTTAGTTTCAAACTCTGAAAATAAAGACTGCTCTACTAAATACAGTCACTGAAAATATCTGGAATAAAAGCAGGGAGGCTGAATTTACACAGAATGCAGGTTTCCTTGGGTATAAAACTCATTTTATTTTGCTACAAAAATAATCAATTTGCTTAGGCTAAAAGGAGGACTAAAAGTGGAATACTGATTCAATATGCAAGCAACTTGGAATCAATACAAATTTAGATGATTTTCAAATCTTTAATAAAATTAATCACTTTTTTAAAGTATGTGCTAGAAAAATTTAACTAGCTTAATACAAGGAATAAACACTGCCAGGTAAAGTCATTAGCTGAATAATTTTCTCCTTATCCAGAGGAATGATTAATATTAAACCTCAGATATTCTAAAATGTATATAACAGCAATATCATTAAGAAAACAGTAATTATGTGGTTTTAAGCCTCAAATATTATATTTTTTGATTTTAATGTTAGTGACTGTAAAAGTTGCCATTATCCAGAACTTGCATTTCAGCCACAAAAAGAAAGTAAAACACAGAAAAAGATACTCAGGATTTCGAAGACACAAGTGAGACATATCAAGTATCTAATTAATGAGAAAATTTTATACAGCACAAATCAGATTTGTGTGGTGGTACAGATTTCAGCAGTGGTACAAAGAGATTGCAAGCGTTCACTTAATGATAAAACACAGAAGATTTCAGGGTACTGTAAAGTGATGTTCATTGCTACAGATGTGCAAAAATGGCAATTTTGGCCTAAACTATAAAGGTTAGCAAGAAGCTGGACAAAGGAGTTGGCACTGAGTCAGAATTTGAACAATGAGTAAGATTCAAACTGGTGTTGATAAGGGTATTATTAGAGGACCATGCAAAGGTCTGAATATGTGTGTGAATGGTAATGCGTAATTATTCTGCTGCTGCTGCTAAGTTGCTCCAGTCGTGTCCGACTCTGCGACCATTTTTATACTCTTCTTAAATGTAAAAAATCATTATCCACAAAAACTGACAGGAAAGTAGAGGCTGTGAACCTTTAGCACTATATCTATTTTCATATTTAAAAAACAAATGAACAACCCAAAAACCTTCATATATTTTTGCTGTCAGCTCCCAGGTAACCTGAGAGGAAAAGTTTTAAAATCTTTTTCTCTTTTTTAATCATCTTGTTTCTTTTATAAATAGAAATTCTCAATATAAAGTTATCCTCCATATGATTTTTTGGACACATTGCTACCATTTTCTTTTTATCTAGTAGGTTTATATTTTGTTGTTTAGGATTTAGCTTCCCTTCACTTTTTCAAAAATTGAATAATGGGGTATTACTTCCTTGTACTTATTGCCATTACAGTTTTGAAGTCTAATTAACTGCAGATGGATAACTCAAGAAACTAATGGCTCCAATCTTTCATCCTCACAAAGAATGACAATACTTCCTTGCTATAGTTTCACGGAAGAAAAATGAAAAAAAATTCAAGCATTTACCATTTCTAGTTTCTCTACCTTAACGCGAACAGATGGACTTAGGGAAATCTTCTTTCCTTGTGGCCCATAGTTATCAGTCCAAGCAGGGGCAATATCTAAGAGACAACAGGGTACACATTAATTGGAAATTTAATTGGAATAGAACTTTTCATTTGACAGGAGGTGTTCTTGGCTCCTGCTGTTCAGAAAGCATTCTGGCTAATCAGTTGGCAGCTTTCACTTTTGTTTTCATTATTTTTTATTCTTTAAATCTAAAATGTATCATCTAGACCAACTTCACTTAAGCCTTAAAAGACATGGTCTAAATAGAGTAGCCAATTATGCATTAAGTCCCACAGAAATATTAATTTAAAATACAAACATACATCCCACCACTTACCCTGTCATCATAATGCCTTAATTGCAAAATGAAAAGTCTTTTTTTCTTCCAAACTTAGTAAAATCATATTAGAAATTCAGAAAGGTCATAAGTTCTCTTTGGCAGAAGTAGTTTGCTATATGAGGTCTGAAGGTACTATGGAAAAACTCACAAATGCAAACTGTTTCAAGGGTGCACATAAAGTATGATTAGTCTGAGAACTTCTTGAACTGAAAATCCTATTTCTTATTTTACAGAAGGGTTATATTTTGAGGAGCATAAATGATTCTCAAGAGTTGAGTGTCGTACACCTCTCACCCATTCTCTAACGCCTTCTCAGTATACCCTGACTATTTAGACAAGCTCTATCCTTGCTTTATAAGTAAAAACCAGGTGTCCCAAAGGACTAGAATTTGAAAAATTATTTGCCTTAATATGCCAAAATTTCTCAGATTTCTGCAATTCATGTCAATCCTTGTATCTAAATTGTCACCATTCTAAATACACTTTTAAATGGTATTTTACTAGTTCTACATAGAAACAAGAGGAAGAGAAAAAACTTTTTAAAATGTCACATTTTTATGCAGTGTTTTAATTTTTTTTTTAATTTCTCAGAGCATCTGTCTCTAAGTACAAAATGATTTGCATTCTCTTTCCTAAGAACATAAGAAGTGCATATGAAAATAAATAGTCTTCCTCTAAACCTTTAACACTTCCTTAACATTCTATGTAAAATCTTGAATATAACTTATAGGTGTCAAGATCATAAAAAAAAAAGTTACTGACTTTTAACTTTAAATGGAATTCAAAGGTTGAGAAAGACTGATTTTAGTATAATGGAATTTTTACAAATTTGACAAAGGCAACAAAGATGCCTTTTTACTGTGATACCTAATTGTTGGCCAAGGGCTAAAAATAAATTATGAATACATTCTTTTTCCTCTTAAGAAAAATTTTTTGCCAAACTTGAAGTGTGGCATAAAAGGTCAGCATGGTGTAAAGTGGTATGGAAACCCAAGTAGGAGATAAGTCAAAGCTTATTTTTCATTTTCAGGGGGTGGACATGTGAGTCTTGACAATGACTTTTTAGCCTGGTCCCTGACCTGCCATTAATCTACACTTACACAAGGTGGACCCAAGCTAACTTAATCATGAATTCAGATCAAGACTAACCCTGAGTGTGAATTACTCAATTCAAGCGTGCATGGAAAGGTGTAGAGGAGACAAAAGAGAGGGCAGGACAGGGGCACACACCAAGGCATATGTTTTTACTTATGTTTCCTCAGTTCAGTCAGTTCAGTTCAGTCACTCAGTCGTGTCCGACTCTTTGTAATCCCGTGAATCGCAGCACGCCAGGCCTTCCTGTCCATCACCAGCTCCCACAGTTCACTCAAACTCACGTCCATCGAGTCCGTGATGCCATCCAGCCATCTCATCCTGTCGTCCCCTTCTCCTCCTGCCCCCAATCCCTCCCAGGATCAGACTCTTTTCCAGTGAGTCAACTCTTCACATGAGGTGGCCAAAGTATTGGAGTTTCAGCTTTAGCATCGGTCCTTCCAAAGAACACCCAAGACTGATCTCCTTTAGAATGGACTGGGTGGATTTCCTTGCAGTCCAAGGGACTCTCAAGAGTCTTCTCCAACACCACAGTTCAAAAGCATCAATTTTTCGGTGCTCAGCTTTCTTCACAGTCCAACTTTCACATTCATACATGACTACTGGATAAACCATAGCCTTGACTAGATAGACCTTTGTTGTCAAAGTAACGTCTCTGCTTTTGAATATGCTATCTAGGTTGGTCATAACTTTCCTACATCCAGGCATAAACATTCCCTACGTGCAACAGTGGAATAAGAGAAAAGTAGTGCAAGTGTTGGACAAGACTTAGCAACTAAACCACCATGCTTACTTTTAGGCAGGCAGTACACTAAGTACTTTATGTACATAAGGGCATTAATCAACAATAACCACAGTAACACAGGTATTATTATTTCCAACTAAAAATGATGAGACCAAGACCCCAAAAGGTAAAGAAACTAGCACAAGATCATACGGCAAGTAGGTGACCATGTAGGATTCTAATCTCTTATGACTTCTTAAACCAATTGTTTAAATGTGTCAATATCTTTCATCACCAGTCTTCTCATCCGTAAAGCAGGAGGAATAAAACAGATCACTTCACAGGAACTGTAATGGTAAAATTAAAAACCATAGAAAACTACTATGAAAACTACGCTTGCGTGTGTGCTAAGTCGCTTCAGTCATGTCTTACTCTTTGTTACCCCCATGGACTGTTACTCGCCAGGCTGGAGTCCATGGGGATTTTCCAAGCAAGAATACTGGAGCGAGTTGCCGTGCCCTCCTCCAGGGGATCTTCCCAACCTAGGAATCAAATCCATATCCCTTAGTCTATCTGCATTTGCAGGTGGGTACTTAACCACTAGAGCCACCTGGGAAGGCCATGTAAACTATAAAGTACTATTAATAGTCATACATACATACAAAGATTAAACAGGAGATAAATGTAAAATTATACTAACCTCTCAATGGCTTACCAAAATCTCTCTTCTAGCCAAGCATCCCCTAAATTTTTACCTTGAGCCAAAACTTTAGGAGGATCTAGGCACAAATCATGCATTCGTGCATGCCGTAATTCATGGTAGGTTGATCTGNGGTGGTGGTGGGGTGGGGTGGGGTGGTGAGAATTTTCAAACTGTGGCTTATTTCTCTTGGATCTTCTCTTCCTTTTCTTCTTTTTAGAAGAAAGGAAATAAATGTTTTATGAGTGCAAAAATCAATGCCATTTGGTTAATACTATGAACCTTCCCATGGATGTTTTTCTCATCACTAGCTTGTTTTCAGTTATAAAAGCCTTACTGTAGGAGAATTAAGGCTTCTGCTGTGGTAAAGTTAAAGTAATGGTTGTCTTTCTTCATGCAATAATTCTTTACTGACTTCCTCAGGAATGTCTTTAGTGTGGTTTTAGCTTCCTCATAATTCAGCTTATGGCAGTAGTAAACAGCTGTATTCTGAAATATGAAATTTATATAACAGAATAGTTTCTAAAGGCATACTCAAGTATAAAGTGGATTTAAAAAATTCTAACCAGTTTTACTGGTTTCTCTGGTAGCTCAGCTGGTAAAGAATCTGCCTGCAATGCAGGAGACACCAATTCAATTCCCAGGTTGGGAAGATACCCTGGAGAAGGGATAGGTTACCCATTCCAATATTCCTGGGCCTCCCTGGTGGATGAAACAGTAAAGAATCTGCCTGCAATATGGGAGACCTGGGTTCGATCCCTAGATTGGGAAGATCCCCTGGAGGAGGGCATGGCAACACACTCCAGTATTCTCGACTGGAGAACCCCACGGACAGAGGAGCCTGGTGGGCTACAGTCCATGGGGTCACAAAGAGTCAGACATGACTGAGCGACTAACTACATCCAGTTTTACACTTCAGAATGCTTTTGAGATGGGAACAGAGGTAGATTAGCTTCATTAAGTTTACTTTTGTTGAGATTATATTAACACTTATGTATTTTTAAGATTAATAAATACCAGCTGGCTGAAGGAGTTTAGATGTGACAGTTAAGGATCTAATTTGGGAATTCATAAATAACTATTTTAAACAAGTCACAATGTATGTCAGTTACCTACAGAATTTAGAGCTGACTTTGTTTTTTTCCCCTCAGAAATATCTTGTCTACTACATTCTTATGGAAGAAATGGTTCATCCTAAAGTCAATTTCATTTCAACTCTAGAAAAATTTCCCATTCTAATTGCATTTTAATATTTACATAGAGCTTACTCACTCAAATGAATTTTTCAGTAGATTATTTTTCTACAACAAAATTAAGCATCATTTCTTATAGTCACTGATGTAAATTTACCCCATTTCATTCATTACTGTAGGATCTCCTTGCTCTAACTGGAGTTGCCTCCTAGGATCACTTGACATGTAGCTCATCCTTAATTTTTTGCTTTTGATGATGGTGCCTCATTCACTTAGGATGATCTCTTATCTTCATCCATCCATTGACGTTTATCACTTCTTTCAAGATATAGATGATGTCTGACTTTTGCCAAGAATGTTTCCCTATTGATTTCTGTATCTTGTTCAGTCACTCAGTCACATGTGACTCTCTGTGGCCCACCTGGCTCCTCTGTCCATGGAATTTTCCAGACAAAAATACTGGAGCAAGTTGCCATTTCCTAGTTAAGGGGATCTTCTCAATCGAGGATCAAACCCTCATTTCTTGTGTCTCCTGCATTGGCAGGTGGATTCTTTACCATGAACACCACCTGGGTATTTTGTGACAAATCAGAAACTATGTACTAGCTTCAGGGGTAGAGAAGGAGGATGTAAAATTGAATTGAAAGACAGAAGCTTTCACTTTTGCTCTAAAAAATATGTCCTGGAATATTATCTGAGCTATATTTTAAACTTCAGTTTCTGTAAAATTAATAATAGCAAAATGTACTGAGCATATTCTCTGTATCAGTTACAAATTGCTTAATATACACAATCTTGTTTAATACTCATAAGAACCCCATGAGGAAATGATTTCAATATAAGCTAATTCAGCTAATAAGTTGGGAACAGAGATCTGAATCTCCAAGTTTGCATTCAGGGCCTGGTAATTAACCATTGTATTTTCCCGGTATCACAGTCAGGTCACTTACGACTTCTTTTCTTAATCCACTTTGTTCATGTCTTCACATATCTTAGCAAGTACGTCGTCATCAACAGACAGTGTATGTGCGTGTGTGTGCCATGTGTGTTAGGTCGCTTCAGTTATGTCCGACTTTTTGAGACCCTATGGACTGTAGCCTGCCAGGCTCCCCATCCATGGGATTCTTCAGGCAAGACAGTGTATTTCTACTTACTGATTTACTGATTTCTGGCTGTGCTGGGTCTTCCTTGCTGTACACAGGCTTTCTGTAGTTGTGGCGAGCACGGTAACTCTCTGGCTGTGGTGCACAGGCTTCCTTCTCATTGTGTGGCTTCTCTTGTTGCAGAGCACAAGCTCTAGGGTGCATGGGTTCCAGTAGTCATGGAATGTGGGCTTGCTAGTTGTGGCTTGTGGGCTCTGGAGTGTGGGCTCAGTAGCTGTGGCACACAGGCTGAGTTGCCCTGTGGCATGCGGATCTTCCCGGACAAGGGACTGAACCTGTGTCTCCTGCATTGGCAGGTGAACCACTGGAGCACAAGAGAAGTCTGACAGTGACTTTTTAGCCTGGTCCCTGACCTGCCATTAATCTACACTAATACAAGGCGGACCCAAGCTAACTTAATCATGAACTCAGATCGAGACTAACCCTGAGTGTGAATTACTCAGTTCAAGCGTGTGTAGAAGGGTGTAGAGGAGACAAGAGAGTACCAAAACTACTCACCACCTGCTCTAGTCAACACAGAACATGGCAAACAGTCAAGTGGTTATCCAATAAAATAATCACACATACACATAAACAAACATACACATACACAGTGCTTCCCAATCTGAATAATGAAGGTTTTTAATCTCATATTTTATTTGACAATATACTATTAGTATCTCATGAGAAATATTCTAGCTCCTTTATAATTCTTACCAAACCATGATGTACATGACATACTCAGTAAACACTTACTGAATAAATAAATGGCTAAAAGACACATTAAGTAGTTCAATTGTTTTCAAAATTAAAAACAAGAAGCATAAATGCCTCCGTACCACTGTTTGCTTCTTTCATCTATCTTCTTTTTCTCACATGGGTTCCCAATTTAAAATAAAAACAATATATCAAGAGAAAGGAAATTAATTATGTAAAGGAAATAATACTAAATAAGTTTCTAAAGGCCAACAAATCCCACTAAGTAAAAAGGCATATAACTGATGGTTAAAAATTGTTCCTAATGCACTGATAAATACTGCTCCAAGTCAGGGAAACGACTATGGAATCCACTATAAATTCCTATTAAGCATAGGAGCTATGTGCTATGGTCTGAATGTTGTGTCCTCCCAAAATTTCTATGCTGAAATCCTAACCCTCAAGATCATGGTATTAGAAACTGAGGTCATTGGGAGGTGCTTAGAGGATGAAAGTGAAGCCCACATGAATGGAATTAGTGTTCTTATAAAAGAGACCCCACAGTGCCCCCTAGACTTTTCTACCACGTGAGGACACAATGAGAATTGCAACCACAAGAAGGCTTTCTCTCAGACCATGCTGGTACCATGACCCTGGACTTCTAGCCTCCAAAACTGTGATAAATAAATGTCTGTTGTTTATAAGTTACCCAGTCTGTGGTATATTGCTAAAGTAACCCAGACTATGACACTATAAAATTCTTACTAACTCTTATTTTGCAGTTTTAATCTACACAATGATACCAAAAATTAAAACATATAAGTAACAATTTTCTTAATAGACATAAAATTAACTCTTCTTTTCTACACAATTTTTAATAAGGATAGTTTTTTTCTTTGTTTTCTCATTTAATTTTTGGAGAAAATTTAAGGGGAAGATTGTGTTCTTGAGCCTAGAAACACTTTATTGATTGATAAAAATCCTTTTATTATGGGTAACTTACACAATTAATACTTTATTGTTTAAAAACATCAATAAGTCATTTCATGAAAATTAAGAACCAATAATACTGAATTCATAATACTCAAGTGTTTTCCAATTTATATCTATATAATCTCTTCCAAGGAAAATAAAACATATTTCTTTTCTTAAGCCATGCTCCCTTCTATAATTTCTCTGAAAGCTGCATTTAATATACCTCACCAGGATTTCACTAAAAGGGCAAGGAAACCTAATCTTGATTTAAAGAAGAGTTTTCATTATGTGGTTTTAACAGTCCATTGATTATTACAGCTTCATAGATACTATTATGATAATTTATCTTTTAAAATTACAACCCTTTGTTCAGGAAACTTTTCAATAAAAGTCATAATCTAACAGAGACCACTGCATGATAAGATTATTTTTGCTCTTTTATTCAATGAAGAAAAAAGAAATAATGCACTCTTCTTTAAAGTCTATTGTCACATTATGCACTCCTCATTGAGAGAGTAATTGAAAAAAATAACAGGAAAAAGGAATTAAATGTGCATTTACCTGTATTAGACATATCTGTAGGGCTGTTGTCTGAAGAAGTAATTGGAATCTGTTCTGTTTTCTTGTATCCAGTTTTTATCTAAGAAAATGAGGAATATGAAATGTCATTTTCTAAAGTAGGTCAAAGACCAGACTAGGAGTTCATGTTAACATAAAAAGAATGATTAATGAGCAATAGTCCCCAAAATATGAAACCTTCAAAATTTTGGTATATTCACCTTCAAACAAAGCAATTCAGAATTAAAGTAACAACTGCTTTTAGCTCTACCATAACCAAGGACAACAAAATATAAGGCTATGTACCATGTCTCTGAAAAGGTATTATAACCGCAAATGAAAAAGTATAAGAGCTAAGAGAAAATCTTAAACTCTATATGTGATTAGCATGGACCCAAAACTGAAAATACCTATGATGAATTTTCTGACTAAAAGCTACTTGAGTTTCAAGTTTGTTTTATAGAGTATAGGCTCTATTCTATAATTCATTATTAACTGCACTGTAACGATCAGTAATTACAGTCATCCCTTTGTATCTGCCAGTTCTGCATCTGCAGATTCAATCAAAAGCAAACTGAAACTATTTTTTTAAAATTCCAGAAAGTTCCAAAAAGCAAAACTTGAATTTGCAGCACCAGCAACTATTTACATAGCATTTATACTATATTAGCTATTACAAGTAATCTATAGATGATATAAAGTATATGGGAGGGTATACATAGATTATATGCAAATTCAACACCACTGTATACAAGAAACTTTAGCACCCTTGGATTCGGGTATCTCTGTGGGGGCTGTTGGAGGAGGTTGTCCTGGATATCTACAGATATCAAAGGATGACTGTAATTATATTGACTTCCATGTAGAAACTTCCCCTTTTGTGTGGTTCACTGGAAGAGACCCTGATGCTGGGAAAGACTGAAGGTAGGAGGAGAAGTGGGTGACAGAGGATGAGATGGTTGGATGGCATTGCCAACTCAATGGAAATGAGTTTGAGCAAACTCTAAGAGACAGTGAAGGACAGGGAAGCCTGATATGCTGCAGTCCATGGGGTCACAAAGAGTCAGACATGACTTAGCAACTGAACAACAACAAAGGTGAATTATATTCCAGCATATGCATGTGAGGGAACAATATCCACCTATACAGTGTAGAAAAGAGCCGAGGAACAGAAAGGAAGATTGTTCACCCTCAGTCAAGCAGAAAATAGAAAAAAATAATGAATGGAATAATATGAGAGACTATCTGAAAATAAATATAACATTTCATATCACAGTTTTGAGTGATATCTAAGCATATCTTCGTGATGCCATTCCTGATTATGACTTTCTTGACATACATTCACCTGAAAAATTATTAATAGCACAGCATAAAAATCTTAAACAAAAAAGATCTTTCAAGGAAACACCAGTTGGTTAACAAAACTGTATTATCAAAATTACAGTTCTATTATGTATACATCAAACATAATGACACACAGGGGTTTATGGACAATGTAAGCAAACAGAGAAAGACAAGATTACCTGATTCCTCCTAAAAGAAGGTAAAGTGGCATCTGTAGATCTGGGAGTGGATGAAGTCTTTGGAATTAGTATTTCAGGAGAAGAAATAAGGCTAAATTTTGAGGCTTGAGGTCCATAATCTCCTGTAGCTTGTAAAAGGGATGAACAAGATGGATTTTCTAAATGGCTGCTGTCAGATTTCTGTCTTATGAACGCTATCTCCCAAGCAGATTCTGACCTAGCATTAAAAGAAATCACTTTATGGATACAGTACAACTGAATTCTAAGATGACATTTCAAATATTAGCAAAAAAGACTTGTTTTGGGTCTAAAGTAAGTACTAAGACAACTTAAATTTCTATTTTTAGGGAGACATGCTAAATGATTCATTCTGTCTTATGGCTAGAATAGTTACCTCAACTTGGCTCTGGTAATTATGCTTTTTGCTTCTTCAAATGATACACCAATCATGGACTCCCTGTTTACCGAGACAAGTTGATCTCCTGGTTTCAAACGACCATCCTAATAAAAATAGTAATATTTGTAAAGAAACTGATTAAGGTGTTTCTTAAAAACATTATTGACAAAATTTAAAAATTTTTAATTATTTTAATTGGAGGCTAATTACTTTACGATACTGTGGTGTTTTTTGCCACACAATGACATGAGTCAGCCAGGTGTACATGTGTCTTCAGGTCCTGAATCCTCATCCCACCTCGCTCCCCATCTGATCCCTCTGGGTTGTGCCAGTGCACCAGCTTTGAGTGCCCTGCTTCATGCATCAAGCTTGCACTGGTCATCTATTTCACATACAGTAATACACGTTTCAATGCTATTCTCTCAAATCATCCCACCCTTGCCTTCTCCCACAGAGTACAAAAGTCTGTTCTTTATACATGTGGTCTTCTGCTGTCTCACATATAGGGTTGTCATTACCATCTTTCTAAACTCCATATATATGCATTAATATATTGTATTGGTGTTTTTCTGACTTACACCACTCTGTATAATAGACTCCAGTTTCATCCACCTCATTAGAACAGAGTCAAATGTGTTGTTTTTTAAAAGATGAGTAATATTCCATTGTGTATATGTATCACAGCTTTCTTATCCATTTGTCTACTGATGGACATCTAGGCTGCTGCCATGTCCTAGCTATTGTAAACAGTGCTGCGATGAAAACTGGGGTACATGTGTCTCTTTCTTTTCTGGTTTCCTCGGTGTGTATGCCCAGCATTGGGATTGCCGAGTTGTTTGGCAGTTCTATTTTCAGCTTTTTAAGGAATCTCCACACTGTTCTCCATAGTGGCTGTACTAGTTTGCAGTCACATCAACAGTGTAAGTAAGAGGGTTCCCTTTTCTCCACCTCTCCAGCATTTATTGTTTGTAGACTTTTTGATGGCAGCCATTCTGGCCAGCATGAAATGGTACCTCATTGTGATTTACATTTCTCTGATAATGAGTGATGTTGAGCATCTTTTCATGTGTTTGTTAGCCATCTGTATGCCTTCTTTGGAAAAAGTCTGTTTAGTTTTTTGGCCCATTATTTGATTGGGTCACTTATTTTTCTGGTATTGACCTGCTCGTATGTTTTTGAGATAAACTGTCCACTGCTTCATTTGTTATTATTTTCACCCATTCTGAAGGCTGTCTTTTCACCTTGCTTATAGTTTCCTTCATTGTGCAAAGCTTTTAAGTTTAATTAGATCTGATAGATAGAATGCCTGATGAATTATATGACAGAGGTTCCTGACATTGTACAGGAGATAGGGATCAAGACCATCCCCATGGAAAAGAAATGCAAAAAAAGCAAACTGGCTATTTGGGCAGGCCTTACAAATAGCTGTGAAAAGAAGAGAAATGAAAAGCAAAGGATAAAAGGAAAGATACAAGCATCTGAATGCAGAGTTCCAAAGAATAGCAAGGAGAGATAAGAAAGCTTTCCTCAGTGATCAATGCAAAGAAATAGAGGAAAACAACAGAATGGGAAAGACTAGAGATCTATTTAAGAACATTAGAGACACCAAGGGAACATTTCATGCAAAGATGGGCACAATAAAGGACAGAAAGGGTATGGACCTAACAGAAGCAGAAGATATCAAGAAGAGGCGGCAAGAACACACAGAAGAACTGTATAAAAAAGGTCTTCACGACCAAGATAATCACGATGGTGTGATCACCCACCTAGAGCCAGTCATCCTGGAATGTGAAGTCAAGTGGGCCTTAGAAAGCATCACTA
>SJYX01010490.1:57974-85328 GCA_006410675.1 Oreotragus oreotragus | reverse complement strand
CCACTGCTGAGTTTTCCAAATTTGCTGGCATATTGAGTGCAGCACTTTCACAGCATCATCTTTCAGGATTTAAAAGAGCTCAACTGGAATTCCATCCCCTCCACTAGCTTTGTTCGTAGTGATGCTTTCTAAGGCCCACTTGACTTCACATTCCAGGATGACTGGCTCTAGGTGAGTGATCACACCATCGTGATTATCTTGGTCATGAAGATCTTTTTTGTATAGTTCTTCTGTGTGTTCTTGCCACCTCTTCTTAATATCTTCTGCTTCTGTTAGGTCCATACCATTTCTGTCCTTTATCGAGCCCATCTTTGCATGAAATGTTCCCTTGGTGTCTCTAATTTTCTTGAAGAGATCTCTTAAGTCTTTCTTATTCTATTGTTTTCCTCTATTTCTTTGCATTGATCGCTGAGGAAGGCTTCCTTATCTCTTCCTGTTATGCTTTGGAACTCTGCATTCAGATGCTTGTATCTTTCCTTTTCTCCTTTGCTTTTCACTTCTCTTCTTTTCACAGCTATTTGTAAGGCCTCCCCAGATAGCCATTTTGCCTTTTTGCAATTTTTTTCCATGGGGATGATCTTGATCCCTGTTTCCTGTACAATGTCATGAACCTCCATCCATAGTTCATCAGACACTCTATCTATCAGATCTAGGCCCTTAAATCTATTTCTCACTTCCACTGTATAATCATAAGGGATTTGATTTAGGTCATACCAGAATGGTCGAGTGGTTTTCCCTACTTTCTTCAATTTAAGTCTGAATTTGGCAATAAGGAGTTCATGATCTGAGCCACAGTCAGCTCCTGGTCTTGTTTTTGCTGGCTGTATAGAGCTTCTCCATCTTTGGCTGCAAAGAATATAATCAATCTGCTTTTGGTGTTGACCATCTGGTGATGTCCACGTGTAGAGTCTTCTCTTGTGTTGTTGGAAGAGAGTGTTTGCTGTGACCAGTGCATTTTCTTGGCAAAACTCTGTTAGTCTTTGCCCTGCTTCATTCTGTATTCCAAGGCCAAATTTGCCTGTTACTCCAGGTGTTTTTTGACTTCCTACTTTTGCATTCCAGTCCCCTAGAATGAAAAGGACATCTTTTTTAGGTGTTAGTTCTACAAGGTCTTGTAGGTCTTCATAGAACCATTCCATTTCAGCTTCTTCAGCGTTACTGGTTGGGGCATAGACTTGGATTACCGTGATATTGAATGGATTGCCTTGGAAACGAACAGAGATCATTCTGTCTTTTTTGAGATTGCATCCAAGTACTGCATTTCAGACTCTTTTGTTGACCATGATGGCTACTCCATTTCTTCTAAGGGATTCCTGCCCGCAGTAGTAGATATAAAGGTTATCTGAGTTAAATTCATCCATTCCAGTCCATTTTAGTTCGCTGATTCCTAGAATGTCGATGTACACTCTTGCCATCTTCTATTTGACCACTTCCAATTTGCCTTGATTCATGGACCTGACATTCCAGGTTCCTATGCAATATTGCTCTTTACAACATCGGAGCTTGCTTCTATCACCAGTCACATCCACAACTGGCTATTTTTTTTGCCTTGGCTCCATCCCTTCATTCTTTCTGGAGTTATTTCTCCACTGATATCCAGTAGCACTTCGGGCACGTACTGACTTGGGGAGTTCCTGTTTCAGTATCCTATCATTTATCTCATCTAAGATCTGTAATACTGATTATGAAATATACCATTATTTTATGTAGTGCTGAATAATATGCTGGCAGTTACACCATGACATTTACTGTAAGACCCATTTCAATTTCAGAGATGCTAGAGAGAAAATATATACATACAGACATATGTACACACACAAACTCCTATGTGTGTGTACAGAACTTTCCAGGTGGTACTAGTGGTAAAGAATGTGCCTGCCAATACACGAGACATAAAAGATACGAGGTTGATCCCTGGATTGGGAAGGTCCCCTGGAGCAGGGCATGGCAACCCATTCCAGTATTCATGCCTGTGTCTTCATGGACAGAAGAGCCTGGCAGGCTGCAGTCCATGCGGTCACAAATAGTCAGATATGACTGAAGCAACTTAGCAAGCACACATGTGCATGTACATACACATGAAATTACTTATCTATATATCTGTTTTATAAATATTGGTGTGTATCCATACACATACAGTCATTTCTCGGTGTTGGATACCAAAATCTATGGATGCTCAAGTCCCTTACATGAAATGCTATTATAGTTGCATGAAATCTATGCACGCCCTCCCTGTATACTTCAAATCATCTCCAGATTACTTATCATATCTAATGCAATGCAAATGCTATGTAAATAATTGCTTTATGGCAAATTCAAGTTTATTTTTTGGAATTTTCTGGAATTTGTTTTTTTGAATATTTTCAACTTGAGGTCGGTTGAGCCCATAGCTTTGGAACCTAAGGATATGGAGGGCTGACTGTAGTGTTTGTGCGGACCCTAGAATCAGGTAAATAAAATAAATCTGGTTTGATGAAAAATGTCTGATTCCTGCCTGCTCTCCTTACAGTATTAGCAGAGAAAGAAGAAAAAAACAGTATTGTTCAGAATTAGATACAAAGAGCTAGAAAGAAAAGGCACTTTGGTGTGGACCCCAGATGGTGGCAGTCGAATCGTAAACAGGCAAATCAGTAATTCTCAGCAATATGACTAAAGAATTACTCATTCATTGGTTATTAATTTAGTAATTAATATGTGTCAGGTACCATGCTTTTGAACTGTGGTGTTGGAGAAGACTCTTGAGAGTCCCTTGGACTGCAAGGAGATCCAACCAGTCCATTCCAAAGGAGATCAGTCCTGGTGTTCTTGGGAAGGACTGATGCTAAAGCTGAAACTCCAATCCTTTGGCCACCTCATGCGAAGAGTTGACTCACTGGAGAAGAGTCTGATGCTGGGAGGGATTGGGGTCAGGAGGAGAACAGGACAAAGAAGATGAGCTGGCTGGATGGCATCACCGACTCGATGGACATCAGTTTGAGTGAACTCCGGGAGTTGGTGATGGACAGGGATGCCCGGTATGCTGCAGTTCATGAGGTTGCAGAGAGTCAGACACGACTGAGGGACTGAATTGAACTGAGGATAACTTAAACAAAGGTGATGGCAGTGAAGATCAAGAAGACTGATGGATTCAAGAACTGTTTAGAAACAGTCAACAGTAAGTACTAATGAATTAGATATGGGTGTTAAGGGAGAGGAAGTAGTTAGGATAAGATATGGTTTTTTGACTTTGTGCAACTGGAAGGTGTTATTCACAGAAACTGGGAACACTGGCAGAAGGTCTATTTGGGGAGAAATGGCTAGATGAAGGTATTACGTGATTATCATAAATCCTGCCTCAGACAAGTTGCATGTGAAATGCCTTGAAGAGATCCAAGTGGAAATGTGGATCAGGCAATCGGATATGTGTGTAAGAAGGTCAAAGGAATGTCCCACTCCCCCAGATTTCTAAGACTAAACAGTGAGGACTCCAAACTGATACGGAATTGGCTGGTGGAGAGAAAAGAGCCTTGGAGTTCCCATATTTAATCCTTCCCTTAACTCAGTACCCAGTATAGTTGTTCCCAACCTATAGGCTACCTCTAGCTCTTAGAGCTGGGAGAATCAAGAATCTTCTTTCCTACTTGAAGCAGCAAAAACATTTCAAGATGTTTCCAGTTTGAACTCTGAATATATTTTTTCAAGGAAACATGACCATTTTGGTTACAGAACCAGTATTCTATTTCATATCTTCCAAGAGGAAAAATATTTTTAAGTGTGTATGAGGGGGAATAAGCTTGAGATTGGCTATATTATTACCTCTGAAAAAATATAATGTTAAAATTAGAGCAAGTGAAAGCACTCATATGCATTTAAAAAATATTAACAGTTGCTCAGTGTACCAACTCAATAAAGATAGCCTATGAGCCTCTGTTTCCTATTCTGTGAATATACATGCAGAAACTCTATGCAGATTAGAAGTTTTAACAAGCCTAACACAGTATTTGTCGTTGCTGTTGTTTAGGCACTCAGTCATATCCAACTCTTTGCGACACCACAGATTGTAGCCCACCAGGCTCCTTTGTCCATGGGATTTTTTGGGCAAGAACACAGTATTTAGAACGAAGTAAATTCTATTACTGATTAAAAATATTTTTATATAAATATAAAATTTTTATATAGTATTGAATTAATTTGTCTTTTCAGAGCAAAAGATGTATGTACTTCTCCATCTTGAGGAAGTACATAAAAGCAACTGTAAGCATTAAAAACTCAGTTCTCTTCTCTGTCTACACTCTTCTCTATATTGGCAGTTTTCTTCTCTTGGGCACAACCAAATACTGTAAAAATACATTAATAACCCAATGCTGCTCTCTAGTGGTAAATATGGAATATACTTTATTACATGGTTTTGCTTTCTAATGCCCTTTCAAACAACAGAATTCTCAGAAAATCAGCAAGAGAAAATGTATATTACAGGTGTAATTTCTTATTCAGTGATTGCTGACAGGAGACGAGTCACTCAGCACCTAGTCACTACTATTACTTTATGTACAAATATTTTTCATGGGGGAAAAAAAAGCACAAATTGATGTTTGTTTTAAAAGTAAATTCTTATCACTTGGTAGGTACCATAAGCTATTGCATTACTTCAAGTATAGTCTAAGAAATAGCTTAGCCATACTGAATACACACATCCTTTAGCTTTAGAACTAAAGTAATATATCTCAATTCTTAAAAGAAAAATTTTGTCATTTGTCTGAATTTGTTTAAATTTAGTATTTAAGTATGCTCTTATTTAGTTAATAAATTAAATTCAGTAGCCCAAAATTATATCATTATAAAATCCTATTTTATGTTTGTATGCTCAGTTGCTCAGTCGTGTCTGATTGACGCTTTGCGACCCCATGGACTGTAGCCTGCCAGGTTCCTCTGTCCATGGGATTCTCCAGGCAAGAATACTAGAGTGGNTTAAATTCAGTAGCCCAAAATTATATCATTATAAAATCCTATTTTATGTTTGTATGCTCAGTTGCTCAGTCGTGTCTGATTGACGCTTTGCGACCCCATGGACTGTAGCCTGCCAGGTTCCTCTGTCCATGGGATTCTCCAGGCAAGAATACTAGAGTGGGTTGCAATTTCCTACTCCAGAGACAATATCCTATACTTACTGTATAACACTTAAAGCTTGGTAAGTGTATTAGGAAGACACCATATTATCTCCACAAGCCTGAGTAAATTTAAATCTATTGCTTTGAAAGTTTTGGTTAAATTGATTTTTTTTCCTAACTTGGAAAAAAATCCACTTAACTAAACAAACTGTTTGCTAAACAGTGTTCGGGATAGGACTAGGGGTAAGGGTAGGACTATTTATTCAACAAAAATAACTAGAATAAGAACAACAATATAAACAAACTTTGTAAGAGGATCCTTTCTCATGTTAAATAGCTTGATATTAATAGAATATTTTATTAAATTCTTTATATACTACATCTTTCCAAAAAGGATTGGAGGAAATTTTCAACAAAAGAAACACAGAATTACATTAGCAAAACAGAAATAACATGAAATTCAAGAGAAATGAGCATGAAAATATAGTAACCAATTTGTTAACTAAGTGCTTCAAATATGAATCTGAGCTTCCTAGCAACAAGAGCAAAGAATTCATGATTTACATATTTCTTACAGTGATGAGAAGAGTAAGGCTTTCTCATTTCTAAAAAAGATATTTTCTAGCCTTAATTCTAAATCTAATTTCTCATATGGACAACTAGTAAGTGACAACAAACTTATCAAGAATTACTGCAAATTCACAAATCAATAGATTTTATTTGCTTAGTTTTGTTTTGCATTTAAGAGAGGCCAAATGAACACAGTTTAACTGACCTAACTTAACCCAAAGTCAGAGCAGTGAATAGAGAACATGTCTTCAGATATGATTTCTCTCAGCAGACTTAGGATAAAAGTTGAACAGCATATAACTAAAAATAGATAACCTTTAGGTAGAGCTTAAAATCTGCTTCTTCATATTTAATTCATTTTTATTTCTTATGCATTTGTTAGATTAAGGCTCCTTGAGTGTAAAGGTCTACTTCCACTCTCTTTGTGTCTTTCACTGAGAAATCGTCATAGTGGACATTCAGGTAACATAAAAAATTTACTGATGATGAAACAAACCTCATCACTAGGGGTTTTGTCTTTTAGGTGAAGGGTTATTTTATCTTCATTTTTACCTTGTAACAGTCTCCTCCAGGAATGACTTCCTGAATATATACCAATGGACCTTCATTCCGGTTAATTCCTCCTAGGATCTTCAGACCAAGGCCTGTTTTCTTGGTAACTGTAATCATCTGAAAGGCAGGATCCCTAAGATAAAGTAAATTAGCATGCATAAATTAGCCTAGAGATGGTGGTCCACCAGGGAGACCCTGCCCAGAGATGGGGACCTACTTTTTCTTTAAACTATTTGTTAAATTCTTAGACCTAGATAATTCAAAATACTCAGTACATACTGGCCATGACATTATTAAAAGTATGATCATACAAAGGCATTCAAATGAATTTTCTTAGCCCTAATTCTAATTTTTCTATAAAACAAATCTAATTTTTCTGTAAACCAAACAAATTTTTGGTAAACCAAACAGTAAGAGAAATTACAGCAATAATGCTTATTTCTTTGGAGTAGAATACTTTAAAAATATTATTTAAACAAACAAAGATTTATTAAAGGTAACTGCAGAGATTTGCTTTTAACTGACTTTTTACTACACTTTAGGATTCCAAAACGAAACACTTTAATGAATCAGGTAAGTGAATTTTAAAAGACACGCTTGTGGCCATTTTAAGCAAAATAAATATAACCTTCATTTGAATCTCAAAAACAAAAACAAAAACAAAACTCAGTTTATCCTTTAAGAGTATTTTCCTTGTACAAAGCACATGCTCCAGCTGTGATTTCTGCTGGACATAAAAGTGATGCTATTATCGCTCAGTCATGTCTGACTCTTCGCGACCCGTGGACTGTAGCCCATCAACCTCCTCCATCCATGGGATTCTCCAGGCAAGAATAATGGAGTGGGTTGCCATTTCCTTCTCCAGGGGACATTCCCGACCCAGGGATCAAACCCAGGTCTCCCACATTGCAGGCAAATGCTTTAACCTCTGCACCAACAGGGAAGCCATTAGGAAGGAAGGAATTGTTAAAGAATTCTGCAAAATGTACACCCTCCCCCCACCCCAAGTTGTGTTTCTGAATAGTGGTCAGAACAGACTTTACTGGTCCAAGAGAACTTGAGTAAAGTATGAAATGAAGTTCAGGGGTTACTTATGGTGTAGTGGGTATTGTGCTAAGCAATATTCACACATTATGTTATTCATTTAATATTTATAAAATCCCTAATATTATTACCCTCATTTTTCTAAAAGAACCCAAATCTGGGCAGGTTGACTTGTGGCCTAAAGTTACAAAGCTGGAGAACAGCAATGTGAGCCTGGTCTATCTCGTTCCAGAGCCAAAGTATGGTCTAAGTAAGGTCTAAGATCTAAGAGCACCCTCAACCTCGATGCTTCACTGGTACATTAAAGCCATTGTTGAATACAGGACTTCTAGCTGTCTTCAAATGTGCCATCACAAAAACCACTGTTAAAAAGAGATAGTTCATATTTTACATAAGGTTACAGCTTTAAAAATTTTTTTATATTTAACTTCTGCCATAGAAATTCTAGCTATATCTTTACGAGAACTTGTATTCAAAAGTTAAATCATAAAAAAGTATAATGAAAGAAATTAAAACTTTAAAAAACAAAACTCCCTATTTTTGAGTATTTTGATCTTTATATAGCACTTAGAGCATGTCCGTTATGGCTGTATTACACTGAATTAATTCAACTCTAGGGTAAGAAAGCCTATGTGGTTAGTAGGGTAATAGTCAGTTAGCTAGGAAAAAAGGCAGAAAATGTTCTATTGTCAGATTTCAAAATCTTTCTTGACGGGAGATTAGGCTGCAAGGAAATAAAGAGATGAAGCCTAGAAGCAGGGGAGATGAAGGAGAAAGGGGACAAAGGTCTCATTAGGCACCTCCAACCACCTCTTAAACTGTCTAAATGTAAATTCCTCTCAATGGGGGTACACACGATCTCCAGGACACATAACTATTTCAGTCAAGTATTCCTCCTTTTCTAACCCCAGCACCGAGTATCTGTGATTAACACAGCAGTGTATTTACTTGCTAGGACCTTACTTTAAAATTCCCTTACTGTGGGACTTCCTTGGTAGTCCAGTGGTCAAGACTCTGTGTTCCCATTAAGGGGGCCTGGATTTGATCCATGGTCAGGGAACTAAATCCCACATGATGCAACTAAAACTCAACACAGCCAAACAAATAATTAAATTTTTTTTTTAAAGTCTCTTTTGTTAAGGATTTACGTTATTTAATTTTTTTGCAATTAAAAATAGTTCTGCTGCTCAAATTTAATCATAGTAAGAGAATTTACAAGCTAAATCCAGGCAGAAATACTACCTTTTACATAATCAGATCAATGTAAATCTAGAACTTTGACAATATATTACAAGGCTTTAGGAAAGAGGTACTCTTGCACACTGTTGGTGGTAATAAAAAATGGTACAACCTCTGAAATGGGGATTTAGTAATCTCTAATTTACCCTCTGGGCTTTCCTGGTGGCTCAGTAGTAAAGAATCCACCTGCTAGTGTAGGAGACATGGGTTTGATCCCTGAGTCAGGAAGATCCCCTGGAGGAGGAAATGGCAACTCACTCCAGAATTCTTGTCTGGGAAATCCCATTGAGGACCCTGCGTCCATGAGGTGGCAAAGGAGTCAGACACGACTTAGCAACTGAACAACAACAATTTACCCTCTAATCTAACAGACTCACTTTTAGGAACCTTTCCCAAAGATAATTTGGTGCCAAATATAAAATGACTTGTATACTAGGTTAGTTATTTGGCATAAGTTGTAACCACCAAAAACTGCAAATAATTCAAATGTCCGTTAATAAGGTACTGGATAAATAAACTATGATATTGATATATTAAGAACAGAATACTATACAGTGATAGCAAGGTACAAGGAAGAACTTTATAAACTGATATGAAGTGACCATCAGGACATAACTTTAGTTTACAAAAGGCCTGGTCAAAGCATCATATATACAGGACTTCCCTGGTGACTCAGGGCCTCCCTGATGGCTCAATTGGTAAAGAATCTACCTGCAATGCAGGAGACTCTGGTTTGATTCCTGGGTCGCGAAGATCTGCTGGAGAAGGGATAGGCTACACACTCCAGTATTCTTAGGCTTCCCTTGTGGCTCAGCTGGTAAAGAATCCACCTGCAGTGCAGGAGACCTGGGTTCGGTCCCTAGGTTGGGAAGACCCCCGAAGAAGGGAAAGGCTACCCACTCCAGTATTCTGGCCTGGAGAATTCCATGGACTGTATAGTCCATGGGGTAGCAAAGAGTCAGACAGGAGAGAGGGACTTTCACTTTCCTGGTGACTCAGTAGCAAAGAAACCATCTGCCAGTTAAGGAGACACAGTTCAACCCCTGGTCCAGGAGGATCCTACAAGCCACAGAGCAACTAAGCTTGTGCACCACAACCATCCAGCCTGTGCTCTACAAGAGAAGCCCACCACAGTGAGAAGCCCACGCACTATAACTAGAGAGCAGCCCCAGTTCTCTGCAGCCAGAGAAAAGCCCAAGCAGCAACGAGGACCCAGCACAGCCAAAAATAAATAAGTAAAATTATTTCTAAAAAAAACAACAAGAAATACCACTATATATAATACGCTACATTTTTGTTAAGAATGCACTGGCAAGTGGAGCCTGGGATATTGGGTGTTTGGGAACATCTTGCCTTAGTAATATATTTCTTTTTCATTAGCTTTATTTTGCCTTAAGAAGTTGAATAAAACTCTGTGCTGCCACAGAGCAAAGCTGTTCAGTACCAGTGCATGGAGCACTGTGGACAGAATTCTTCATCAACACAGCTGGGCCTGGCTTATGTCCTTAGGAGACTGGAGCTTCCCAGTGCTCCCAGGAGGAGGCATCAGAGAAAGATACACTGAGTTTAACTGACCTGACACCATTCTCTAGGAAAGACCTTAAAACTTGAGTCAACACTGGTGTACACTCATTTACTACGTAAGCAAGAGTAGAAGAATGTCTTTAATGTCCAGTAGAACTTTATACAGAATAAACAATCATTTTGAGAAAAAATATAATTATATACACACATATATATGACATGCATATATATTTACATGGACATGTATTTGCTCATTCAAAAAGAAACACTGAAAAAGAATTAAGAAAAAAGGTGGTATTTATAGGAGAAAGATGGCACAAGACTGAAAGAAAGCCTTCTCTGAATATACTTTGTTATATGTGTGTCACATGTTTACAGAATGGCCACCAATTCTTCCCATCTCTGTCTGGATGCCCCCAGAATGTGGCTTTACTGTTCCTTCCATTAAAAAGTAAAGTCTGTAACTCTAGACCTTGAATTCGGACTTGTTACCTACATTGTTTCAGTTATGGTGCATAAGCAAATGTGAGAAAAACAGACATTTGAAGACCACTCTTGCTTGCTGCTGGGAACCACTCTGCACCACGTGAGAAAGCCTGAGCTCACTGCCTAGAGGAGGGGAGACCAGGCTGAAAGAGACCTCAGCCAGCCAACCTTCTAAACAAGGCCCCAGAACACATCAGTGAGGCCATCCTACAGGATCCAGTGCAGACTGGAACTGTCCACAGAATCATGACAAAGAATAAATGCTTGCTTGTTTTAAGGTATTAGAGCTTGTTTGTTACTCAGCAAATGTTAATTTTACATTATGTTATAGTTATACTGGAATTATAAAATATTTTAGATATTTAAAAAATCAGACCAAATGTTTAAAAACCTAGCTCTATAAATAATTCTAAAAGAGAATGCAGGATTTACCCTATATCTTGATTTACAATGAAAGGTAATCACTGATCAACATTTTTATTACCACTATCTTACACCACAGGTAGTTAGCTGTATGAAACTTTCCCCAACATTCATTAATATTCTACATATTTTAAACTGTGATACTTCAAAACATATTAAATTTAATTTAGAAATTACTTTTCAAGTAGACTGGATGATGTTACAGAAGATGTATTTTTATTCATGGTTTCACCACAACTGTAGCCTTGGATTTAACAGCTGCGTAAATGAAGATCTTGATGAAGAGTCTATAAATTCTTCTTTTTCCTAAGATTGGACAGTAGAAAATAAATTGTCATATCTTAGGATAGTCAAATTTGATTTCAGCTTTGCATAAAAACATTATATATACTTGGCATGTAAACAATATGTGCCTGTGTATAGATGATAGATATTTATATATTTTATATATTTTAGGCTATGGCATTTTAGTGATTGCTGATAATATCTTGAGAACTGTAGAGACAGTTCTATAGATAGACAGCTAGATGGAGTTACAGGACTATATCTATATCATTATATAAAAATCTGCATTTTCTAGCAGAAGTGAAGAACACAGTTTTAAGTATTAGGTAACTATTGTACCTTCCACCATTACTAAGCTTAAAAATCACATAGTAATAAAAGATGGAGCAGAATGTCTCTTGTGAGCACAAAGCTGAGAATTTTATAGTCAGATCATCTGCAAAATAATTATATAATACACTCGGAAAAAAATCATATTGTCTCACCTAACTATCTTGAGGGACTTCCTGCAGATCTTACATTACTCTGACTCATATTACTCCAAGAGCTTCTTAAATGCTTTCCTATAAAAAGAAAAAAAAATACTATTCTTAATGTCTTATACAGCTCCACTTGAAAATTACAGAGACTAACACAGTTTCATTTAATTGAAAAAAACTATTTGAACAGAGATTTACCACTTCTGCATAGGAAATATACATGAAGTACAAAAACTTGAAGCTGAAAAAGACATCAGGATCATTTAACACAAGCCTCTTATTAAAGAAATGAGTAGTTAAATTCAGTGGAGAAGGAAATGGCAACCCACTCCAGTATTCTTGCCTAGAGAATCCCGTGGACAGAGGAGCCTGATGGGCTGCTGTCCATAGAGTCGCACAGAGTTGGACACGACTGATGTGACTTAGCAGCAGCAGCTAGATTCAGAGATTGCGTTCTTTCCCTGTGCAAATGAGAAACAGTCAATTGATGTTTTTGCAGCTAGAACTCAGACTTCAGAGCCCACAGCATGGAACTTGACATCAGACAAGCCTGGGTTCCAATCTGAGCTTCTAGGCTTCTTCAAGTGTCAGTTTCTTCATAGGTACAGTAGGTAGTAGTGATGGTTTTCATGTCAAAATGTACCAAACTGTCTCAGTAGAAATATGTGCTGTTATAAATCAAAAATACCTTAGTAAAGTTAAATTTTTTAAAAAATCTGATTTCAGTTAAGAACGTCAGCGTGACTTTGGCTTGTGTCTTCTTTCCCTCTAAGCGCCCACAATACAAGAGTAAAGAGTTACAAACAGTATAAACTCATAATGTTAAAGAAAAAAATAAAAGAAAAGCCATGAGATGAAAAATTTCAATTAATTTCTGGAAGACAAAAAATAGACAGTAGGATGATAATTGGTAAAAAGAGGACTGAAGAAGCTGAAAGCTAAGGAAAGGCTTTGTAACACTTTTAAGTTTGAGCACACGTAAAGAAAATGGTAATATCTGTAGGGTGTACTGGGGTAAACAGAAGAAGAAGCCCAAGGGCAACCATTAACTCAGCACACCATATCTCATTCATGGCAAAATTCTGACCTCAAAAACAGCTAGAGCTGTAGATCAACCTATCTCGCAGAATCCCACAGAGGCTGAGGACTCAGGACCCATAGTTCTAAGCAGAGAGAAACTGAGGTAGAGAATTAAAATCTCTTCTCCAACTATTTATGTGAAAGAAGCCCTAAATTCTTCCACCAATAAATTTAACAGACTCTGAAGAAGCACCAACTACCTTCTGGGATCCTAATACAGAGTTGTATCACTGGCCTGGGTGTTAAAAACCTGCTTCAACTTTCACAGCCCCTGTGGTAGCAAGCAACGGAAACTGTGGGAGCATGCGCATCAACAGCAGCAGGAAGGGAAGCCACCAAGCAACACTGCTGTCAGCAGCAAGAGTCCATAGAAGAAGCCCAAGGGCAACCATTAACTCAGCACACCATATCTCATTCATGGCAAAATTCTGACCTCAAAAACAGCTAGAGCTGTAGATCAACCTATCTCGCAGAATCCCACAGAGGCTGAGGACTCAGGACCCATAGTTCTAAGCAGAGAGAAACTGAGGTAGAGAATTAAAATCTCTTCTCCAACTATTTATGTGAAAGAAGCCCTAAATTCTTCCACCAATAAATTTAACAGACTCTGAAGAAGCACCAACTACCTTCTGGGATCCTAACACAGAGTTGTATCACTGGCCTGGGTGTTAAAAACCTGCTTCAACTTTCACAGCCCCTGTGGTAGCAAGCAACGGAAACTGTGGGAGCATGCGCATCAACAGCAGCAGGAAGGGAAGCCACCAAGCAACACTGCTGTCAGCAGCAAGAGTCCAATGGCCAGGAAGCAGGAAGTTTACTCAGTAGCCCACGGAGGAAGGAGGGGGAACTTGAGGGAGGAGCTTAAAATCCTAGGGCTTGATAGAGTAATGACCCAAGCCAAGCAGTCTTGTGGACTGCTACATCAGTCCACAAGGCTAAGACAGCTGTATCAGAGGGTTCAGTTCTAAAAGTAAGTTTTTATGGTGTATGGGGATGATCCGGAGGGATGATGGGGGGTGGGAGGAGGGAGGGGGGTTCATGTTTGGGAGTTCGTGTACACCCGTGGCGAATTCATGTCAATGTATGCCAAAACCAGTAGAGTACTGTAAAGTAAAATAAAATAAAATTAAAAAAAATAATAATAAAAGTAAGTTTTTATAAATACACTGGAGGCTGCTTTATTAATACATGTTTGGAGAAGATTCCCAACCCTTCAGTGATGAAGTTTTGCTATTACAATATTAGCAGCTACCATTTGGCATCATGAGTCACACACTATGCTAAGTATTTCAAATGTATTTGTCTTATTTAATACCATGGAAAATACATTAGATTTAAGTTAAAAAAAAAAAAAAAGCAGAGTTCAAATGGCAATACTGCTATATGGTAGCCATACCGTCTTAGAAAGTTACCTAACTTTTGGCATCGCTTCATATTAAGGTAAGGACAGTAACACCTAGCTCAAAGGGTTGCCAGGAGGATTACGGGACATGTAAAAAACTGAGCCCTCTTCAGTGTTACCAAAGCAAGTAAGATCTGGTAGTGATTTGTCTTAACAGGGCACTGGGTCCCTGGATCATGGATATCCAAGCATAATGGATGTGTCACTGTTAAAGTTTATAATAGATTCCATATAGTGTCACTTAAACTTTTTACCACTTTAAAGTATTAAAACGAAATTTCAGTTTTTAAAATATTTCATTCACCTAACATACCTGACATTGTCTTAAGTGCTGGAGGTAAAAAAAAAAAAAACAAAAACAAAGAGTCTATCCCTAGAGATAATCAAATGAACAGACATCAGGAAGGTGCTGAGTGCCCTGACAGTGGTATATGCACTGGGTGCTGGGGACTTGGAGGAGTCATCACGCAACATCAATACAGCCAGGCATGCTACTAGAGCATTTTACCCTCTGAGGAGCACCAGAAGATGGGTAATATGCACCCATTTTACATTAAAAAAAAAAAAAAAGAATCAATTAATGGAGAAACTATGTGACTTGTCTATGACCACAATGCTAAATAGCTGTAAAGCAGAATTTGAATCCAGTTCTACCTGGCTTCAAGCACAAGCTTTTTTCACTATAGCATGCTGGAAAATTAATTAATGTGGAAAAATGTCATCCTCCAACAAAGTAAGAAAAGAGTGTTAGTTAATGTAGTAATATGCTATTTCTCTTTTATGAAAATGATGTTGCTGCGGCTGCTGCTGCTAAGTTGCTTCAGTCATGTCTGACTGTGGGACCCCACAGACGGCAGCCCACCAGGCTCCCCCACCCCTGGGATTCTCCAGGCAAGAACACTGGAGTGGGTTGCCATTCCCTTCTCCAATGCATGAAAGGGGAAAGTGAAAGGGAAGTCGCTCAGTCGTGCCTGACTCTTTGCGATCCCATGGACTGCAGCCTACCAGACTCCTCCATCCATGCGATTTTCCAGGCAAGAGTACTGGAGTGGGGTGCCATTGCCTTCTCCCAAAAATGATGTTAGGTTGGTACAAAAGTAATTGTGGTTTTGGACTGTGAATTTCAAATCATTATAACTAGGTTCAAACACATATTTATTCATCAAAACAGGAACCATTACAATCAACCCATTTTTTGCCAATAAGAAACAAGTTTGTTTATTCCTGTAGTTTACAAATTCGTGCTGTGGGATTCAATAAACTCTTGGAAAGCATTTTCTGCATTCTGCTGGTTGTGGAAACGTTTTGCCTGCAAAACATTCAGATGCTTGAAGTAGTGGTGATCAGTTGGCAAGAGGTCAGGTGACTATGGTAGATGAGGCAAAATCTTATAATCCAATTCGTTCAACTTTTGAAGTGCTGGTTATGCAATGCGTGGTTGGGTGGTGTTGTGCAGAATTGGGCCCTTTCTATTAATCAAAGCTGCTGCAGGCCTTGCAGTTTTTGGTGCATTTCATCAATCTGCTGAGCTTACATCTCAGATGTAATGGTTTCATGGGAATTCAGAAAGCTGTAGTGGATCAGACAGGCAGCTGACCGACAAACTGTGACCCTGACCTTTGTTTGGTGCAAGTCTGGTTTTGGGAAGTGCTTTAGAGCTTCTTCTCGGTCCATCCACTGAGCTGGTCACTGCCAGTTATTGTATACTATTCACTTTTCATTACATGTCACAATCCCATTGGAAAATTGTTCATTGTAGTTGCACAGAGAAAAGGAAGATGACAGTTCAAAATGACAAGGTTTTTGATTTGTAGTCAGCTCTTTGAGGCACCTACTTAGTGAGTTTTTTCACCTTTCCAATTTGCCTCAAATGGATTTCCTTCAACAATGACCTTAGACTGGTTGATGTTGAGTTCTTTGGCAATTTCTTGTGTAGCTGTAAAAGGACCAGCTTCAACGACGACTCTCGATTGGTAACTGCCAACTTTCAATGGCCAGCCACTATGCTCTTCGTCTTCAAAGTTCTTGTCTTCTTTGCAAAACTTCTTGAACCACCACTGCACTGTACTTCTGTTAGCAGTTCCTGGGCCAAATGTGCTGTTGATGTTGTGAGTTGGTGCTGCTGCCTTATGATACATTTATAAAATTGAGTAAGAAAACTGCTCATATTTCCTTTTGTCTAACATCATTTCCATAGTCTAAAATAAATATAAAATAAATAGCAAGAAATTAAGTCACTAGCAAAAAAAATATAAAGCAAGAAATGTGTATTAAAATGATGTATAACATAACCACATTTACTTAAGAATGTATTACAATTTGTTTTTGTTCAGTAGCTCAGTCATGTCTGACTCTTTGTAACCCCATGAACTAGAGTATATCAGGCTTCCCTGTCCTTCACCATCTCCCGGAGTTGGCTCAAACTCATGTCCTCTGAGTCGATGATCCCATCCAACCATTTCCTCCTCTGTCGCCCCCTCCTCCTCCTGCCTCAATCTTTCCTAGCATCAGGGTTTTTTTTCCAATGAGTTGGCACTTCACATCAGGTGGCCAAAGTATTGGAGCTTCAGCTTCAGCATCAGTCCTTCCAATGAATATTCAGGATAGATTTCCTTTAGGATTGACTGGTTTGATCTCCTTGCTGTCCAAGGGACTCTCAAGAGTCTTCTCCAACACCAAAATACAAAAGCATCAATTCTTCAGCACTCAGCCTTCTTTATGATCCAACTCTCACATTTCGTACATGACTACTGGAAAAACCATAGCTTTGACTAGATGGACCTTTGTTGGCAAAGTGATGTCTCTACTTTTTCATATGCTGTCTAGGTTTGTCAGAGAAAAGAAAAACTTTTCTTCCAAGGAGGAAACGTCTTTTAATTTCAAGGCTGCAGTCACCATCCACAGTGATTTCAGAGCCTAAGAAAATAAAGTCTGTCACTGTTTTCATTTTTTCCTGTTTGCCATGAAGTGATGGGACCGGGTGCCATGATTTTCGTTTTTTGAATGCTGAGTTTTAAGTCATCTTTTTCACTCTCCTCTTTCACTTTCATCAAGAGGCTCTTTAGTTCCTCTTCACTTCCTGCCATTAGAGTGGTATTATCTGCATATATGAGCTTATTGATATTTCTCGCAGCAATCTTGATTCCAGCTTGTGTTTCATGTATTCCAGTATCAAATGACAAATTTCAACAATGAAAAAACTGCAATTACATCTGCACCAACCTAAATTAAACTCCATTACAATAATGAAATTGATTTAATCTTATCTATCCAAACAGCAGGCTTTTTTTGGTTTTGTTTTTGCCTCCACATGAAAAGGTATCCATTGTCATATTCTTAAAAATCATAAAATGCCTTTTCTTTCCCTCTGCTTTGCTTGCCTCCTGTTCCATCCTTTATACAAGCAAGCAGGCCTTCAATTGATAGGGGTTCGTTTAATATTACATCTCCACCCCAGCACCCCAACTTCACAGCATTAATGAATGACACAGAAAGAAAACACTATTCTTTCAATAATATTTTGAAAGCAAATATTTTGTTTTTCCTTGCTTGGTGACTCATAACCGAAAAAGGTTAGGTCAGCAAAAACAGAGAAAGTGGAATGCTGGGGAAAAATAGAAGATGGATCTATTTTTAGAAAACAAATTAGTTTCACTTTGATATATAACTCCCACAACTGCATTAAAAGTTTTATTCCATATAATTAAAAACCTCATCAGATAAAAATCTGCCTACCATGCATGTCTGAATAACAGATTTAATAACTTATATTCTCAGAGATGTGACATTCAGTACTTGCTAAAACTAGTTCTTTTTACTAGACCAAAAATAAGGAAAACAAATGGCAAAGGGATAAACACATCTAACAGATATTATGGTAAATGTTAACTTGATTAAATTATCATAATGAAATATTTTTATTTTTAAAATTTAAATAAGTTAATACATTGCAGTGGGGAAATATGTGTGTGTGTGTATGCGTGAATGTATGTTTAATCTCAGCTGTGCCTCTTTGCAGCCCCACGGATTGTAACCTACCAGTCTCCTCTGCTGATGGAATTATCCAGGCCTTATGCATCTAAATATATGGGCCTCCCAGGTGGCACTAGTGGTAAAGAACTCACATGCCAAAGGAGGAGACCTAAGATGTGGATTTAGTCCCCTCGTCGAGAAGATCCCCTGGAGGAGGGCCTGGTAACCCATTCTAGTATTCTTGCCTGGAGCATCCCATGGACAGTGGGGCTCAGTTGGCTACAGTCCATGAAATCACAAAGAGCTGGTCATGACTGAAGCGACTCAGCACGCACACATGCATGTATATATCCATTCTATTCACCTCCACACCATTTCTAAACAGTTAGGTATCTACTATTTCAGTTTCTTATGAATCCTTTTAGTTCTTTTAAATACAATAAACAAGGATGAATAAATATTCTGAATCCTTTTGACACAGAAAGTAACTAAAATTAGGCACAAAACATCCAGCTGTTCAGGCTGTGCACTGTAAAATCCCAGAGCGTATAGGTCATACAGACTCTTGATGTGGACAGGCCCTGTCAAGTGTGTGTTAGCCTTGCATACTATATGCACTACCATACAACCTGTTTCTTATTTTAACTTAATATACTTGGAATTCTTTTCATATATTTTACATGGCATATTAATTCTATTTTATTCTATTTATTCCCTTTTGATAAGTATTTAGATTGCTTGAAATTTTTTGCTATTATAAACATGCTATAATAAAATCTTTATATATAGGTCATATTACACCTGTACAAATATATTTGTAAGATAAATTTAGAAAAATCAGTTTATACACCTGCTAATCTGACAGAAAATGCCGAACTACCCTATATCAGAGCTGCACTAATTACCACTAAGTCAACAGCAGTTGCCTGTTACTGCAAATTCTCACCAATATGATACACTATATATCTTGGATTTGACAGTCATATTGATGAAAATGATTTCTTAATGTAGCCTGAGTGAGGCTGAGCATTTCTTTAAGGTTTCAGAATTTTTTAATGTAAACTGTGCATTCCTTTTGCCAGTTTTTTAAATTCATGGTTATCTTTTCTTTTTCGAGTTTCTAGTTCTTAAATCCTAGGGAGATTATTCCTCTGTCTGCACTAAGAACTGCAAGCATATCTTCCTCCTTTCGTTCTTCAGTTCAGCTCAGTCACTCAGTCACGTGTGACTCTGCAACCCCATGGACTGCAGCATGCCAGGCTTATTCACACTCATGCCCATTGAGTCTGTGATGCCATCTAACCATCTCATCCTCGGTTATTCCCTTCTCCTCCCACTTTCAATCTTTCCCAGCACCAGGGTCTTTTCCAAGGAGTCAACTCTTCGCGTGAGGTGGCCAAAGTATTAAGAGTTTCAGCTTCAGCATCAGTACTTCCAATGAATATTCAGGACTGATTTCCTTTAGGATGGACTGATTTGATCTCCTTGCAGTTCAAGGGACTCTTAAGAGTCTTCTCCAACACCACAGTTCGAAAGCATCAATTCTTCAGCGCTCAGCTTTCTTCACATTCCAACTCTCACATCCATACATGACCACTGGAAATACCGTAGCTTTGACTAGACAGACCTGTGCTGGCAAAGTAACATCTCTGCTTTTTAACATGCTGTCTAGGTTGGTCATAGCTTTTCCTCCAAGGAGCAAGTGTCTTCTAATTTCATGACTGCAATCACCATCTGCAGTGATTTTGGAGCCCCCCAAAATAAAGTCTGTCACTGTTGCCACTGTTTCCCCATCTATTTGCTGCTGTAAAGTGATGGGACCAGATGTCATGATCTTAGTTTTCTGAATATTGAGCTTTAAGCCAGCTTTTTCACTCTGCTCTTTCACTTTCAAGAGGCTCTTTAGTTCTTCGCTTTCTGCCATTTGGGTGGTGTCATCTGCATATCTGAGGTTATTTCATTTATAGTTACAGATTTTTGTTGTTGTTTAGGCAAAAGTTTGTGGCTAAATTTATCTTTTCTTTTATGATTTTAGGTTTAAGTCAAATGTAAGTCCTTCCCCACTCCAAGTCACAAAAAATTCTCACATTTTCTTTCAGTACTTTTATAGTTTCATTCTAAAATCTTTCACCCATTTGGAATCCATCTAGTTCACAGAATAAGAGATAGATCCAACTTTTCTTTCCCCCAAAGATCACTCAGTTGTCTCAGCCACATTTATTAAATAAACTATTGTCTCCCCAATGATTTGAGATACAACCTTTATCATACATCAAATCTCATAAGCATTTAGGTCTACTACTGGCTTTTTATTCTGGCCCATTTGTTTGTCTACATATTCACATACCATGCTATTTTATTTTAATGATGGAGATTATATTTTTATGTCTGGTAAGACCAATTCCTCCTTATTGCTCTTTTTCAATCAAGCCTCCCTGGCTACTTTTGGTGATTTTTATACATTAACATCTAAGTCTCCTTATCTTTTTTTTTAAACACTAATTGTTGGGGAATCACGTTAGGGGTAAAGAACCTACCTGCCAATGTAGGAGACATTAAGACATGTGGGTTCGATCCCTCAATTGGGAAGATCTCATGGAGGAGGGCATGGCAACACACTCCAGTAATCTTGCCTGCAGAATCCCATGGACAGAGAAGCCTGGTGAATTACAGTCTACAGGGTCACAAAGAGTTGGACATGACTGAAGCAACTTAGCATACACTCACGCATGTTAAATTCATAAACTGACTGAAAAAGTGTTTTGATGTTGAATTTTCCTGTCAAAAAACTTGGTATACACTCCCTTTTGTTCAAGTCTTCTTTTGTGACCTTCTGCAGTGTTTTAAACTTATCTTCATACATGTGCTGCTAAGCCGCTTTAGTCATATCTGACTTGTTGTGGCACTATGGACCCAGCGTAGCCTGCTAGGCTCCTCTTTCCAGGGGATTCTCCAGGCAAGAATGCTGGAGTAGATTGCCATGCCCTCCTCCATGGGATCTTCCCAACCCAAGAATCAACTTACATCTCTTACATCTCCTGCACTGGCGTGCGTGCACGCTAAGTTGTTTCAGTTGTGTCCTACTCTCTGTGACCACACGGACTGTCCACCAGGCTCCTCTGTCCATGGGATTCTCCAGGCAAGAATACTGGAATGAACCAGGGATTGAACCCATGTCTCTTAAGTCTCCTGCAATGACCAGCAAGTTCTTTACTACTAGCATCACCTGGGAAGCCGATGCTTCACCACTGTTGCCATCTGGAAAGCATATTTCTGATTTATTTAATTCTTAGTCATTTTTGGTATTCACTTAATGCCTTTTAAAACACCTATTATTTTGTAAAGGTTAAAAACTGGGTTTGGAATGCCTAGAAAAGTACCTTTTAGAAAACATTTTACCCCAAATTCTACCACATGATTTAATGTCTTTATTTTATTTTTAACTTTTGGCTTCTCCTCACAGCTTGACCAGAAATTGAACCCTCATCCATGGCAGTGAAAGAATGGAGTCCTAACCATTGGACAACTAGGAAATTCCCAAATGTCTTTTTGCTAATAAACCAGTTGAAGGAATAACAGGCACAATTAATATGTTAGATTTTAGTTGAAAACTGTGTAACTGTAATATGTGGATTTATATCCAAGTGCACCTTATTTAGCACTTCAATACATGTACACATACAACTTATAGACAACTAATTAATTAGAAGTCTTGCATTGTTGTATGGCAGAAACCAATACAATATTGTAAAGGAATCATTCTCCAATTTAAAAAAGAAGAATATACTCAAAAAACATCTAAGAAAGTTAGGTAAGTGTGGTTTTTAGTACTTGTAAAATATACCTCAAAAGCAAAAATTTAGCACATTTAAAGAACAATTATGAACAATAAGGAAAAAATGGATTAGGAAAAGTGAGAAAGAAGAAACATCTTAATGAGGCCATTTGGAGAAACAGGATATTAGTAATGGTAGGAAATCCAGAGTTTGTCTATGAAAGCAAGACACAGAGTCTCTTTAAAAGTCTACAGATGGCAAGTGGTGATCCAGGAAGCATGCAAAAATATAATAGCTCATGAATATCATCATAGACTAGTTAATAATGACAAAACATCAGAAACCACCTAAAAATGTAAAAACTTATAATTGACTAAATAATTTAGAATATACCCACATACAAGAATACTACATAATCATAAAAATGATCATGCAGATCCATTCCTTCTGGTTTATTGACTTGGAAAGAAGTTTCCAATACACTATTAGGTGAAAAACAACAGCTGTGTAAAAACAGACTGGACAGAATAATTTCATCATTTAAAATCACAGTTATGGCAAAATATAACTAAAATGTAAATAATAATAACTGATAAGTTTATGTTTAAAGTCAGCTATTTTTAAATTTCTTCTTTAAATTATAAATTATAAATATATATTTTGCTGTATTATTTTGATAATAAAGAAAAAATATTTTAAAAATTAGTTATTAGGTTTAGTGTCTAGTATTCAAGATAAGTTCCTTCTAGCTATCTCTCTTTAAAGTCATTTTCCTTTTAACTCATTCTTTTATTTACATTTGTTAAAATACCAGCAAATTTTAAAGCTGAAAGAGAAAATAACATAGAGGTGGTATTTGGTAAAGAAAATTTGCTATATCCTTTAAATAATGTCTTATGATTACTGCGTTGTAAGCAACTTGGCAAGTAGTAAAAATAAATATGAATAAATAAGGGCTTTCCCAGTGGCACTAGTGGTAAAGAATTGCCTGCCAATGCAGGAGATTCAGGTTCAATCCCTGGGTCAGGAAGAGCCCCTAAAGGAGGAAATGGCAACGCACGCTGGTAATCTTTGCCATGGGCAGAGGAGCCTCACAGGCTACAGTCCATTGGGTCACAAAGATTTGCACGTGACTCAACACACACACACACACATAAATAAAACATATCTTTTTCTGCTATAATTTCAAAAGAAATGACTAGTCAAAGAGACTCATAATACCAAGTCTGAAATTAACAGTCTCTTTAAAAAGAAATGTGGAATTCTTCTTGCCACTGATTCTGTTTAGAAATACAGTGCACTGGAGAAAGACTGGACTAAAAGTTAAAACATACAAGTTTAAGTTCTACTTCTGCTGCCTAGGAGCATGTGACTTTGAGCAACCACCTACCTACTCTGCCCCCTACTTCTTCATATATAGAATAACAAGATCATTTATACCTTTAAAGGTTATTTTTTTGACCCTACAAATTAACCCACTCCAGCATTCTCTCCCTGGAAATGTCCACAGACAGAAGAGTACAGTGAGCTACAGTTGAGGAAGCCACAGAAAGTCAGACACAAGTGAGCACACATAATTCATTCTACTAATGTTAAAAATGTAAACATTCCTTGTTGTAAAGTTAGACCTACAGATTCAGCATTATGTATCATCACATACACACCCACAAAGAAATAACAGCATTTAGAAATTGTGACAATTCTTTTTACAACTGACAGCAGAAATTGAGACAGCATTAGCTATTTATATAATCCTAGGGTTGTTTAACTTCTATGCAGGGTACATCATGTGAAATACTGGTCTGGATGAATCACAAGCTGGAATCAAGATTACTGGCAGATGGTAAAGATCTCATTTAAAATTTATGGAGAATTCAAAAGCTTTACAGACAAGCAGAAGTTAAGAGAATTCAGCACTACCAAATCAGTCTTGCAACAAATACTAAAGGGACTTACACAGCCAGTAAACACAAGAGAAAGGAAAGACCTACAAAAACAAACCCAAAACAATCAAGAAAATGCCAATAGGAACATATGTATCAATAATTACCTTAAATGTAAATGGATTAAATGCAGCAACCAAAATATACAGACTGACTGAATGGATAAAAAAATAAGACCCGTATATATGCTGCTTACAGGAGACCCACTTCAGACCTAAAGACACATACAGATTGAAAGTAAAAGGATGGAAAAAGATATTACATGTGAATGGAAACCAAAAGAAAGCTGAGTGGCAATCCTTATTTCAGACAAAATAGACTTTTGCAACCAAAATATACAGACTGACTGAATGGATAAAAAAATAAGACCCGTATATATGCTGCTTACAGGAGACCCACTTCAGACCTAAAGACACATACAGATTGAAAGTAAAAGGATGGAAAAAGATATTACATGTGAATGGAAACCAAAAGAAAGCTGAGTGGCAATCCTTATTTCAGACAAAATAGACTTTAAAGAATATTATAAGAGACAAAGAAGGACACTACATAATGATCAAGGGATCAATCCACAAAGAAGACATAACAACTATAAATATTTATGCACCCATAGGNAGAAAACATAGGTAGAACACTCTTTGACATAAATCACTGCAAGATACTTTTTGACCCACCTCCTAGAATAATGAAAACAAAAACAGAAATAAATGGGAAATAATTAAACTGTTAATAAAAGCTTTGCACAGCAAAGGAAAACTATAAACAAGATGAAAAGACAACCCTCAGAATGGGAGAAAATATTTGCAAATGAAACAACTGACAAAGGATTAATTTCCAAAATATACACACAGCTCATACAACTCAATATCAAAATAACAAACAACCCAATGAAAAAATGGATGAGTGATCTAAAGAGACATTTATCCAAAGAAGATATACAAATGGCCAACAAACATGTGAAGAGATGCTCAACATCACTAATTATTAGAGAAATACAAATCAAAACCACAGCGACTTAACACCTCAAACTAGTCAGAATGGCATCATCAAAAAATCTACAAACAATAAATGGTGAAGAGTGTGTGGAAAAAAGGGAACTCTCATGCACTGTTGGTGGGAACATAAATTGATATGGCTACTAAGGAGAACATGCAGAGGTTCCTTAAAAAAATTAAAAATAGAACAACCATATGACCCAACAATCCCACTACCAGGCATATACCCTGAGAAAACCATTAATTCAAAAAGATACATGTACCCCACTGCTCATTGCAGCACTATTTACAAAGCCAGGGCATGGAAGCAACCTAGACGTCCATCGACAGAAGACGGGATACATATATACAATGGAATACTGCTGCTGTTGTTTTGGTCGCGAAGTCCTTCCCGACTCTTTTATGAGCCCATGGACAGATTGAACCAGCGTCACCTGTGGCTCCTGCATTGGCAGGCAGATTCTTTACCACACAGAGCCACCAAGGAAGCTCCCAGTGGAATATTACTCAGGCATAAAAACGAACAAAATTAGGTCATTTGTAGTTAACATGGATGAACCTAGAGTCTGTCACACTGAGTGAAGTCAGTCAGAAAAACAAATATCATATATTAATCTAGTGGGGAAAAAAAACTGCAAAAAACACAAACTCGAGGAGATTAAACAATACATTACTAAATAACGAAGAAAATACTGAAGAAGTAAGAAAAGAAATCAAAAGATTCTTAGAAACAAATGACAATGAAAACACGATGACCCCAAACCTATGAGATTCAGCAAAAGCAGTTCTAAGAGGGAAGTTTATAGCAATACAATTATACCTCAAGAAACAACAAAAGCATCGAATAGACAACCTAACTCTACAACTAAAGCAGCTGGAGAAAGAACAAAAACACCCCAAAGAGAGCAGAAGGAAAGAAATCATAAAGATCAGAGCAGAAATATATGAAAAAGAAATGAAAGAAACAATAGCAAAGATTAATAAACATAAAAGCTGGTTCTTTGAGAAGACAAACAAAACTGACAAACCACTAGCCAGACTCATCAGGGAAAAAAGGGAGAAAAATCAAATCATCAAAATTAGAAATGAAAAAGGAGATGACACAACAGAAAACACAGAAATCACAGGATCATAAGAGAACATTATGAGCAACCATATGCTAGTAAAATGGACAACCTAGAGGAAGTGAACAGATTCTTAGAAAAGGTCAACCTCTGAAGACTGAACCAGGAAAAAAAAGAAATTATGAACAACCCAATTACAAACACTGAAGTTGAAACCGAGATCAAAACTCTCCCAAAATTCAAAAGCCCAGAATCAGATAGGTTCACAGGGGAATTCCACCAAACATTTAGAGAAGAGTGAATGCCTATTTGTCTGAAACTCTTCCAAAAAACTGCAGAGGAAGGAACACTTGCAAATTCATTCTAAGAAGCCACAATCACCCTGATACCAAAACCAGGCCAAGACAACACCAAAAAAAGGAAATTATAGGCCAATATCACTAATGAACATAGATGCAAAAGTCCTCAACAAAATTCTAGCAAACAGAATTCAACAATACATTAAAAAGCTCATCCACCGTGATCAAGTCGGGGTTTATTCCAGGGATGCAAGGATTCCTCAATATATGCAAATCAATCAAAGTGATATACCATATTAACAAATTGAAAGATAAAAACCATATGATCATCTCAATAGATGCAGAAAAACCTTGGACAAAATTCAGCATCCATTTATGATAAAAACACTTCAAAAAATAGGCATAGAAAGAACCTACCTCAACAGAGTAAAGGCTACATATGAAAAGCCCACAGCAAACATTACTCTCAATGGTGAAAGCATTCCTCTAAAGAACAGGATAGATAAAAACCATATGATCATCTCAATAGATGCAGAAAAACCTTGGACAAAATTCAGCATCCATTTATGATAAAAACACTTCAAAAAATAGGCATAGAAAGAACCTACCTCAACAGAGTAAAGGCTACATATGAAAAGCCCACAGCAAACATTACTCTCAATGGTGAAAGCATTCCTCTAAAGAACAGGAACAAGACAAGGGTATCCACTCTCACCACTATTATTCAACATAGTTTTGGAAGTCCTAGCTAGGGCAATAAGAGAAGAAAAATAAAAGGAAACCGGATCGCAACCTAGTGTCTGTTAAACAGGTGAATAAGTCAGAAAGAGAAATATAAATATCACATACTGACACATATATATGGAATTTAAAGAGATGGCCAAAGATGGAGAAGCTCTATACAATTTCAGCAAAACATGACCAGGAGCTGACTGTGGCTCAGATCATGAACTACTCATTGCCAAATTCAGACTTATATTGAAGAAAATGGAGAAAACCACTAGACCATTTAGATATGACCTAAATCAAATCCCTTATGATTCTGCAATGGAAGTGACAAATAGATTTAAGGGACTAGATCTGATAAACAGAGTGCCTGATGAACTATGGATGGAGGTTTGTGACATTGTATAG
>SJYX01010490.1:0-56522 GCA_006410675.1 Oreotragus oreotragus | reverse complement strand
AGGGAGGTTTAAGATGGAGGAAATATATGGATGCGTATAGCTGATTCACTTTGCCATACAGCAGAAACTAACACAACATTGTAAAGCAAGTATATACTACAATTTAAATTTTTTATTTTAAAAAAAAATCATTACTAAGACCAATGTCTAGGGCTATGTTTTCTGCAAGGATTTTCAAGGTTTCAGGTCTTGTGTTCAAGTCTTTAATCAATTTTGAGTTGACTTTTGTGTATGGTATAAGACAGGAGTTCAGTTTTATTCTCCTGCATGTAAACAGGAAGGGGTAGGGAGGTAGGCAGAGTGGAGCTTTAAACACTGGGGCCATAGATGTGCAGTCTAAACCCTTCACTGCTTAGGGGGAAGCTTAGAGTTGGGAGTTCCTTTCCATTACATGGTGCTCTGCCAGGGGTGGGGTTTATATTGAGAGTACATCTCGGCCTTTCCTACTCAGTTCAGTGCAGGTATTTTCTCAGTCATAGGAGTTATTCAGCTAGTTTCTTTATTTTTCTTAGAGGAAACTATTCCACAGGTAGCTGTACACTTGGTGCGTACATAGGAAAAGGGACATTCAAGCCTCCTTTGTTGCCATCTTGGTCTGGAGTCACTCCAAAGATTTACTATGAATGAACTGGACAAAAAAATTCTCTTTCAGATTCTAGATACTAATGATGCTCAGTAAGTGACTTTAGGCAAAAAGTCAGTTGCATTTCTGAGGGCAGAAATGAGCAGGAAACAGCATTCTATTAATTCTTTAGTGAGGTTCAATGATGTACTCATCATTAAACAAAAATTAGCAATTTTCACCTTATTCATTTACTTTAGATTATGCCTACAATGACATCTACTGAACTACCACAAGAACAGAGGAATCATAACTATGCCAGACCAATGATCTATCTAAATTATGATTCATCTTTATCAGTACAGCAAAAAGATTATTTTTTCAGAAGATATTGGTTGCCTTCTCTGGTGAAGGCAAACTCTCCAAACCCAGGAGGGTAATATCTGTTCACCTGGCATAGTTACCTGTTAAGGAGCTAGTACCCAAGCCTCTACTTGTATAGCGATTGGATAGCGAACATATGTAAGATCACATACTTAATGACGACTTCCAAATCTATCTCCAGTTCTTATTTCTCTCCTGAACTCCAGACCTAAGTCGCTTCACATGATGTTTCCACAGGTACTTCTAAGTCAACATACTTACCTGAATTAAGCCATAATCTCTCCCCTTTACTCCCATTCCCGGAATCAATCCCCTTCTTGTCAGTTGATAAATGGCAGCCCTTAGATCTACTTGCCCAAGCCAGAAAGGGTACAGACATTTGAGACTCCTTTCTCTTCCTTACCCTTTTTTTCCCCTTCAATAAACAAACCTATTGATTCTCCTTGGTCTAATGCATCTTCATCCTCACAACTACTTAGTATCAGCTCTCATCATCTCCTACTTGAGAGTATTATAGCAATGTGTTTATTGGTTTCCTTGACATCCAGTTGGCTACCCAAAATGATCTTTTGAAAAAACATCTCAGCATGTGTTCAGAATTCTGTAAGCCCAAATCTAAATTCCTTAGCACTTCATAGAAGACCTTATAAGATCTTTTAGCCTCATCTTTCAGAACTCTCTTTATTCACCCATATATCAGTACATGCGGGAGACCTGGGTTCGATCCCTGGGTCGGGAATATCCCCTGGAGAAGGAAATGGCAACCCACTCCAGTATACTTGCCTGGAGAATTCCATGGACTGAGGAGCCTGGTGGGTTGCAGTCCATGGGGTCACAAAGAGTCGGACACGACTGAGTGACTTTACTTACTTTACTACACACACTTTTTGCTTTTGCAGAACCAAACCTTCTAGTTCCTCAGATCTTTCCTTTCTGGGTCCTGTAACTGTTCTTTTAGATTATGATATACTCCCCTTAGTTTTCAACTGACTTCTTTTGGTATTTTTTCTTTGTCTTTGATTTTCTATCATTTGAAAATGATATGTTTCAGTATAGTTCTCTTGGCATTTATCCTGCTTGATGTTCTCTGAGCTTCCCAGATCTGTGATTTGGTGCCTGACATTAATTTGGGGAAATTTTCAGTCATAATTGTTTCAAATAGTTCTTCTCCTTTTGGTATTCATAATACATGTATGTTACACCTTTTGAAGTTGTCCCGTAATCCTCAAATGTTCTATTTTAGTTTTTTTTTTCCCAGTCTTTGTTCTCCTTGCTTTTCAGTTTTGAAGATTTCTGCTGATATAGCTTCAAGCTGGAAGTGCTTTTCTCAGATGTGCTTAGTCTACCAATAAGCTGTTCAAAGGCATTCTTCACTTGGGTTGCAGTGTGTTTGATCTGCAGCATGTCCTTTTGGCTCTTTCGTAGGATTCCTGTACCTCTGTACTTCCACTGCTCATCTGTTCTTGCACGCTGCCTACTTTACCCACTGGAGCCCTCAGTGTAGTAACCATCGTTGTTTAGTCACTAAGTCATGTCCAACTCGTTTGTGACCCCATGGACTGTGGCCCTCCAGGCTCCTCTCTCCATGGCATTTCCCAGGCAATGATACTGGAGTAGGTTGGCATTTCTTTCTCCAGGGATCTTCCGAACCCAGGGTTGGAACCCGTGTCTCCTACACTGGCAGGTGGATTCTTTACCACTGAGCCACTAGGGAAGGTCCATATTAATCATAGCTGTTTAAAATTCCCACTCTGATAATCTGAAAATCTCTGCCATGTCTGGTTTTGATGCTTGCTCTGTCTCCTCAAATTGTGTTTTTTCCTTTCAGTGTGTTTTGTAATTTCTTCTTGATAACTAGACATGACACACCCATAAAAAGAACAGCTGTAAATAGACCTTAGCAATGTAGTGGTGAGATGCTGGGGAGGGAAGGCATTCTATTGTCCTGTGGTTAGGTCTCAGCCTTTCAGTTAGCCTGTGTCTCTGACCTCTGAACTTCGCAGTGTTTCTCAGTCTTTCCCCCCTCCTTGAATGGGACAGGATGGCTAGAGTGGGCTGAAGTTGGGGATTTCTCTTTTTCTAGGTTAGGTGGATTCTGATAATACCCCAGGTGGTTAGGCTTTGGTTAATTAGTTCTTCCTAAAGGCAGGTCTTGTTTAAAAAAACAGAGTGCTTTGGTGTATTTCAAAATAGTTCCTTTTCCCCTCTACCTGCCAGAAGCATGAAGGGAGTTTTGTCCGATATTTACTATGAGAACCTAGTCTAGTTCCAAGAGGTAAAACTTCCAAAAGTGTGGGGTTTCCCCTGAGAAGTGGGTGCCTTCAGAGTTTTTAACACTCAGCCATGTCCTCCCTGAGGCTTCAGCAACTGCAGTTTCCGGTTTTCCTGCCCCTGCACAGGTTTCTGTGACTCCAGTAAACCATGACTCCCTGTGTTTGCCTGTCGCTCCAATCTTGGGGTCAGCGGTTTGCCTTGTGTTTCTTACAGATTCAAGATGAGTTATTGATTTTTCAGACTGTTCAGCTTTTTTTCACTTTCATCTTAAGATGGAGTGGTGACCTCTGAGTTCCTTACACACAGAACCAGAAAACTATTCTAATAATTTCCCACAAATTAGTAAACAAGTTCATTTTTACACTACCTGAATGCATCATGATTTTGTCAATTTCAACTTTATTTCTCTCAGTCTTCATTTCTGTCTGAAGAAGCTGTTAAGTTTTGGGCCACTCAAGATCATTGTCAACCTTCACCTACAACCTATCTATATTCAAATCACAAGAAATACTTCATTTCTGATCAGGGAAACCACCCTCCCTTACTTCTTCTGCTACCCTTCCACTTCTCCGTACCCCATCAATACAGGGTACTGTCATTTGTAAAACTGATGATTTGTCCATGCTAGAGCTAATAGTGAATATGCATCTAATAATAGAAAAGAAGAGAGATCTAGACCACCACAAATACCTATCCCCCTTCTTATATGTTCTCTTCAGTATCCATGTGATTACCCTCAAGACCTTACTTTTCCCCAGTCCTAGAAATTCCTGAGTGAAAGAGCGCATAAAAGAGGAGACTCGAGCAGGGATCCAGTGCTCACTCACCTCTGAAAGAGCTCTCTGCAGCACACATAGGTCTCATAGGTTCGGTTGGTGAAACTCGTGTTTAGGAAGGAGACACAGTCAGTTTCTGCTCCCCTGGGGACATAGAGGATTCCTGGATAAAGGAGACAGAGATGCTAAGGGGAAGGTTTTACACATGTTCCTGAAGGCTCTTTATTCTCTGGGTATAAATTGAAAACACTGTACATTTGGAGCCTTTTCCATGCATATGTGAGACAGATGATTAAATCAGTTATTCTGAGACTAAGCTGGGACACTTACCTGCCACACAGGCACTGATAAGGGATACACAGGCACCTGTGAAGAGGGCACTGACCACAACCTTGGACAAGTCACTCTTCCGGTGGGGTACCATTGATGCTGCAGACAACAAAACAAAACAGTTCAATCTCTTCCCTGCCAGGCAACTGGGTATACCCATGAATCCTGATTAGAAGAATGTTGAGTATCAAACCACAGAAGATGAATCGCATTCTTACTGCCAACCACCAGATGCTTGCCAATGGTGTGCTTAGAAGTATATGTATTCATAGGTCACTAACTTAGACACTCCCCGGGTCAAGGATGGTGTCTGACTCTAACTTCGGTGGTTCTGTGAACATTCCTAAGATGTATCTGAACCAAGAAAAGCTCTGCATTGCTCCAGACAGTGCAAATGCCTTGGGTGTTCACTAAAAATTGGCATGCTTAGGGTGAACAGAATTAGACAATTTTGAGCCAGAGAGATGAGACCGGCAACATTCATCTAAGCCTTAGTCATGTGGTGCGTATTCTGCCACTAGATGGCAATCTCACAATCAGGTGGTAATCGGGCATCAGAATTAGAAGACAGACAACTGTGTGACAGAAGGGGAAAGGAAACTGAAAGGAAACTGTTTCACCTTTAAATCGCTTGATCAGCTACCAAGTAAATCAGCTTAATGATTCTAGCCCAGAACATGAGTGCAATAAAAAATACTAAGCTGTATTTTTCTTATTTGTTGTTCTTTAGTCGCTCAGTTGTGTCTGATTTTTTGCAACCCCATGGACTGCAGCACGCCAGGCTTCCCTATTCTTCACCAACTCCCAGAGCTTGCTCATACTGAGTCGGTGATGCCATCCAACCATCCTGTCCTCTGTCATCCCCTTCTCCTCCTGCCCTCAACCTTTCCTAGCTTCAGGGTCTTTTTCAATGAGTCGGCTCCTCACATCAGGTAGCCAAAGTATTGGAGCTTCAGCTTCAACATCAGTCCTTTCAAATGAATTTTCAGGATTGATTTCCTTTAGGATTGACTGGTTGGATCTCCTTGCAGTCCAAGGGACTCTCAAGAGTCTTCTCCAGCACCACAGTTCAAAAGCATCAATTCTTCGGCACTCAGCTTTCTTTATAGGCCAACACCCACATCCAATACTTGACTACTGGAAAAACCATAGCTTTGACTAGACGAACCTTTGTCGGCAAAGCAAGGTCTCTGCTTTTTAATACACCGTCTAGGCTTGTCATAGCTTTTCTTCCAAGGGACAAGTGTCTTTTAATCTCATGGCTTCAGTCACTATCTGCAGTGATTTTGGAGCACAAGGATCTTCCAAACTCTTGGAATCCACTAGTTCTCTTTGCCCCGCCTTCAAGGACAGCTCCATTTTTTTCATATTATTTCCTCCAACCATCGCCAGTTAGCGATATTCTTAGCAATATAAATGTAATCTGTGTATGCTTAAAATACTCATTTCTCCTACACCTGGTGCCTTGTAGCTTTAATTCTAACACTTCACAGCACTTGCTCTATCTACCTTATAAGTCTCTGTTTTTATTTGTTCTATGATTCCTTGCACAAGGTCTATTTCTATGAAGTCAACTGGTGAGCAGCATAATTTCAGAAAGTACCTTCACTACTGAACAAAAAACAAAATACTTTTACTTATTTATGTACTATGTCCATTTAATGGCAAAATAAAAATAATACCATTATAGTTTTCCTCATAGGAAAAATAAAAATAAAATTGGTTTCTTGGGCCTCCAACAGGGAGGAAAAAAGATAACAGAAGTTTAGATTCTAAACCCAGCCTTGGCTCCACACATAGCCAGGTAGCATGATTACCTGAACTCCAAATTAACTGCCAATGGAGAGGACCATTTCACATCAGCTTCTCTATCTGGGCTCAACTTGTACTGAAGCACCAGGGCTGCCTACTATAGATGCTGGGACCTGGCTGGCATATTGGGTAGGTGGGGAAAAGAATTAACTTACTCAAGCCTCCCAGTGTGATTCCTATGGAACTAAGATTGGCAAATCCACAGAGTGAAAACGTTGTAATGATTTCAGCTCTCACCTAGGGAAAACAAAAATAAATAAACTCAGTCCCATGTGTGCAGTTGTGTAATCCTGATAGAAGTTCCAGAGTACTTAGAACCCCCAATCTTGTCCATACCGCTCTAAGGAATGTGGAAAGGATGCTCAGAAAATAACCACTCCCTGAGTTATTACAAGAATAATGACATGAAAACCACCCTGGTTTCTTGCCCAGTGTTCTCGTCGAAGTCTTCGGAGCCTATGAAATCTATGAGAGAAGCTAGGTCAGTGTGGAGCAGGGTAGGGGAGGAGGGGGAATGACCTCAGGGCAGCTCAGGCACAGAAGCTAAGCGCACTGTTACTCTCTTGCTTTGGGTCAGACTCTGCTTTGACTCTGACTCTTCCTAGGGTCAGGCCCGGGACCCTGGAGAGGGATCTGTGTGTGTGAGACAAACTTTTGTGTAATACTTTGTATCTGTCCACAGACTGTTTATGCTTTTCCAGACTGGCACTTACAGAAATCCACTGCTTCTTGCCTTCGATCCACTCCTCCACTCCAGAGAGACGCTTGTTTTTGTACTGAGACAGTTGCTGATAGGCCACAAACTCGTTCGTGAAGAATTTCATCCCCACCATCTCAGCCACCATTGGACAGTCTGCCCACTCGACACCCATCATGAAAACCATGGGCCTTAAGACATAGGAGCAGATGACCTGGATGAGAGAAAGAGATATCTCACATCAGGAGCCCAGGACTTCTCTGGAACCTTGACTCAGACCCCTAACCCCTTCTCCCTGCCATGCTCCCTTAGCTCACTGTGGGTCAGAAGACATGTGCAATTCAAGGACTTCTTAAATACACCCTAGAAGGACTGCCCAGGTAAATGGAATCCATTACCTGAAAAGTGAGTCCCTGTATGTCTACCATTTCCCCTAGCCAGGAGAGGGCAGCATTGATGAAGGCCAACACGGCCAAAAAGGCAATCAGGTTGGCTGCTACGTTAGTAGCAAGGCCTACAGCATCTGTGGCTCCATTGCTGGCAGCTTCCAGGACATTCTTCTCCTTCCTGTGGTTATTGGGCATAAGGGAAGAGCATGGTGTCTAGAGTAATCTCAGCCCCTCAGAAAAGAGATGTCCCAGTGCCCCAGGAGTGCAGGAGTGCACAGGACAGTACAAGAACAGCTTAAGAGGTGATGGGGGTTCCTAGTGACCCTTTCTGTGGAAATTATTAATTTTCACAGTATCAAACTCAATCACCATGAAAATGTACTGACACAAAGAACAGAGGATAATGGCATGCAAAAGGGAGGAAATGGCAGGGTTAAACAAAAGAAACAAATCAACATGATTAGCTAGAGGCAGAAGTAGACACAAGGAGATATGGAATCATATTATTCCCTCTCCGGGAGACTTGGAGCCTTGAACCACAGCACCACTCTTGATTCTGCATGTGACTTCACCATCTCCCAAATTATATGCTTCTTTGGACTCACCCACGGGGCAGTTTTACCCCCTCCTTATTCTTGAACTTGGACTCCTCCACTTCCGGATATACCAGCTTTGACAAAGCAAGAGCAGAAGGGGCAGCCATCACAGAGGCAGAAATCAAGGATGATGCATCAATCTGTAAGGCCAGACTCAGGAGTCAGCATCTACAGAACCCAGACTTGGGCTCACCCAGCAGTGATCAAACAGACTACGCTTACCCCAAAGGATATGAAGGCTCCCAAGACAGTGCCTGAAATGGTGGCAAACCCTCCAGTCATCACTGCGTGGATTTCAGAGAGCGTCATGTCTGCAAGGTACGGGCGGATGAGCAGAGGTGCCTCCGTCTAAAAACAAGATGGAGAGAGTCAGATTCAAGAGGGGTGCAGTTTCCAACCCCAGAGGGCCCATCCTAGCCCTGGGTGCATATCCCTCCAGTGTGGGCGCCCTTCAAACACTGAGCTCTGCTTTTAGGCTCTCCTAATGTCTAGCTCACTCCCTCTAGCACCTAATTATATCCTGGCTGGCATTTTCTATGTGTTTTCATATGTGTTTGTCTCATCTATTTAAAAATTAGAATTCTATAGATGAGAAATGGTATATTTCTTTTGTAGGTTCTCAGTCTAAAACTGTATACTTAATGGATGATTTTATGGAGTACAGTGTACTTACTAATAACTATTAACTGCTTAAAAAGTATTCATTAAATGAACTGCAACATGAATGAAGCCAAACATTGATGAAACAATCAAAAGAAATAACATTTGTGAAAATGATATGAAATTATGAAGGCCCAACTATGCAAACTATATCTAGTACTGTAAAATAGGCAGTATTTACTATTTAAAGAATGACAACCATGTTCCTAGTGTTATAGGAGATGACAAGGACATTTTATGAACAAGGCAAAGTTCCTACTCTTAGGCCTTCATAGTCTAGCAGGGGAAATCATATTGATTATGGAGAATTTCAGCAAAATGTTGCATGCTATGCTAGAAATACATGGAAGTACTCTGAGACCATTTCAAATACAGTTAATCAGCCTAGTATATTAGGAGAGAAAGACTTCAATACTAATTCCTTGTCAGTTTGACAGGCCATTGTCCCTAGTGTTAAGTTGATCAGTCAGTAGCAAATACTGAGCACCTACTCCATAGAGACAAATGTATCAGAAAAGTATTACGGCTAAGAGCTTTGGTGTTGGCCCTGGGCAAGGCTCCTTAGAGACCCTGGAAAACAAAGGTCACCAGAAGAAACCAGAATATGGAGGAGACACCTTTCATAGTCCCTGAAGCGGGGTGATTTAGACCAGGACATTTCCCTAAATCCCTGTGTAAGAAGTTAGATCTGTGGTTAAGTATGTCCCCATTACATGCATCACATAAGTGTTATTAGAGATGAGGGGTGAAAGCAATGAGTTGCATTTCCTTTGAGCTTCTGAATTTTGTTTCATCAGAATGAGTGGCTCCCCAGTCTTCATTTTTCTGACTCTTCAAAGGAAAGCATACATTTCTCAGCCCACTGTCTGCCATACTTTCTATTCCCCAGAGAAAAGATCAAAAGTCCTCAGGATGCTTACCATACCCACAAAGATGTTTCCTGCCACAGCCAGAGTCTCTGTGGCAGTGGTGCCCATGGTGATTTGCAAAAACCAAGCAATCTAAAGGGATGCAAACACCCAAAACATTAACATTAGCAGAAATCTCAGAGTGTATCCAGCAAAACTCCTCCTCCATTAACACTAGTAATGAAATTAAGGCCTAGAGAAGCAGAGTGTCAAGGCCAAGACCACAAAGCAAGTTACAAACAGATCCTGGACCAGAACTCAGGGCTCTTTGCTTCCAGAAAAAATAAATTAAACTCAGTATGAAATGGTAGCTCAGCCCATTTTTTCTCCCTACTGTGCCCCTCAGCCTGCCCAGGGCCTGGTCCTGACCATCTGATATCAGGCACACTTGAAAGAGTGTGATTTTCACATTGGTTCTAATGCTCAAGATATGAAATGCTGCTGCTGCTACTGCTGCTAAGTCGCTTCAGTTGTGTCCGACTCTGTGCGACCCCATAGACGGCAGCCCACCAGGCTCCACCATCCCTGGGATTCTCCAGGCAAGAACATTGGAGTGGGTAAGTATCATCTTCATGCCTCTTGACAGATCACACGATAAAAGCCCACCTCCTGGCTGCATAGCAGAATGACTCACCTTCTGAACAACCCACTGCACAAGGCCCAGGTAGTAAAGGATGGACATCACACATCCAAAGAAAAGGATGATGGGTAAGGCCTGTAATGAGAATGATGGGGCAAGCAGTGAGATCCTACAATGAACATGCCATAAGCAAACTGTGTTTCAGGCATGTAAGATAACTTCCCATCATCCCAAGTGCAGCTGATACAGTACAGATACTCAGTAGATATTTAAACACAAGCTAGTTCAGGAATAAATTTTAAGGGTATTGGAAATCTATTGTGTCGTCAATACTAAGCCACAAGAAGATGTTTTCTGAACCTTCCTCTCCCACCCCTATTTCATTCCAATTTCAGTATGGCACTGAACAAAGGGCAAGAGATTGACACTGCTTCCTATATTGATGGGATCAAATCCTCTTCTTAGGGTCATTGGTATACAAACTGTCTGATTTCTTGGACATACGTCTTCATCATCTGTTTTATCCCTCTTCCCACCCACCACCCACCACCACTGACCCTCTTTCTTGCTCATGAAACAGACATGACCTGAAAGGCGAAGACATCTTTGACCAGAACATCCCCAAAAACAAAACTGGAGCCAGCCACTGTATAGCTGAGGAAAATCTGAAAGAAAAGGGAGAGAGAGATGACAAGAGTGAAGTCACAAAAGACACAAGGAAGATAAGATCAGCCTTATGTATGACTAGGACCTACTGCTGCTACTGAAGTTGGCCTCCCTTTGACAGCATGGGAACCAGGCTATGTCCCTGTGAGTTACTCAGTGAAGGACAGAGGACTCAGCAGTTCAGTTCTCTTCACTTCTATGCTTAGCTGTACCCCTGTGTACGCTCTCCTTTCCTACCAGATCTCACTAACAGGACACAGTGTGATCTCACGTTTTTTCCCAATCTCCTTTCTCTAGGATTTGCAAAGAGCAGTGCCCTCACATTCGATTTCTCATACCTGAACCTGTTCTCCCAGCCACTGAAATGCATTAAATCCAGGATCAGTTCTGATGACCAAGATCCCAAAGACGAACTGAAGACCTAGGCCCCAAAGCACTGCCCTCCAGGACACCTGGGACCAAAAAGAACATTATTCCAATGTGAGTTCTAAATCAGACTTGTTAATTACCTGGCTGGTGTTTTAAACATGGGTATATGTACTCTGGAACCAATCTAGGATGTTAACAGTAAATCTGGGGTAAGATGGGAGTAGAGAGAATGTGGTACAGGGCAGTGATATACAAAGAGCCACATACATATATATGTTTTTTAAACTTACACCTACAGGTTAGATCTCACACAGTCAGACATACACACACATACATATAAAAGCATCATAAACCAATACTTTAATATTACTATGTGCAGTACTAGTTGATTCTCTACTATATTCTATTTTCTTTCCTTCCTTCTTTATTTTTTGTTTTGTTTTGTCTTTAACACCGGCCTGCATCCAAAAAATTGATATCAAGACTCAGTTTGAAAATAAGTGGTCCAGGGCCTCTTAGAACCTTAAACTTCACTTAAGAGCAAAATTATCAAAGGAGAAAATTCCAGAGATTGTTAAGAACTTAGTTCTGTGCCTTTGTAATCAATACTTGGCATATGTGCTTTGTAATTAATAACACACGGTCCTTGGCTAGGTATTACTATGCCCACTCCTGCATAACCCAAACTCACTGCGCTATGGTGTTTGGAGCAGGCAAAGAGGATGATGATGAACATGCAGATTCCCGCAAAGGAGATCAGCTGCTCTGGCCTTTGGGCTGTGTCCAGAGCCAGCCATAGGATAAGGCCAATCAAGGAGGCTCCTGCCAACACCCTGGAGAGGGAATTTTAGGATAATGCTATCAACTCAGTGAATGAATAATAATCAACTTAACCTCTAAAAAACCAGAAATTCACCAAATGTATAAATTCATCAAAAGGATAAACACAATAGGTTAGACACAGAGACATGTCTTTAGAATCATTCATCTGGTGGTTTCCCAGTTACCACCTCTCCCCTCCCCTCAACTCTTTTACTCACAGATGGAAGGTCAAAGAGTCCAATCTGAGGACCTAAATCTCATGACTTCCTCAATCTATCATATCAGTAACAAAAAGACTTATTCTTCAAGACTGCTCTAATGCAAAACCAAAATATTTTCAAAAGAAGAATGAAAAGTCCCCTATGGATCTCCACCCAGTTTCCAACCACTTGAAGGGGCAGAATAAAGGCTAAGGCTAAGCCACAAATCAACGACTTATGGCCTTATGGTCCCTTGATGTACCAAACAAGCACAGTCAGTACACAAACTAGTCTCCTCAAGTCTGAGTGTTGGAGTCATTTCAGTTCAAGGAGTAAGAATTAGAGGGCAAATCACATGTGAAAAGAAAAGAAAACCAAAACACACACACACTGTCCATTGAGATGCTGCAGGAACAACAATGACAACAGGATAGAGGACAGGTCAGGGTTGAATACTGGGGCTGTTCTCTCTGTGAACTCAAAGTGAATTAAATCTGGCTTCCAGAATCCATCCTGCTAATGAAGAAAGTACTTCAGCTCTCTCTCTTCAGTGTCAAATAAATCAGTGATCCAAAATTTAGGCTGTAGTCTGCGGTGTTTCTCCAAATGATCACTGTTGCAACATTCTTTTTTTTTTTTTAATTGTTTTAATTTATTTTTTGGCCTTGCTTCGTGGCATGTGGGATCTTAGTTCCCTGACCAGGGATTGAACCTGCATCTTGTGTTGGAAGCACAGCGTCTTAACCACCTGACCACCAGGGAAGTCCCTGTTGCAACATTCTTAACAGCTATTTTCTGTGCATCCATTGGACAAAAGTCAGGAAAGAGGAACATACAGGGAGTCTGAAAGTCATTTGTTCACCCCAGGTCTGTGATCAAAGGACACGTGCATGCCATAGTTAGTTAGATGAGCTGTGGCTGCTGTGGCATTTGGTTCAGTATACACTAAGCAGTGCTAAACTCTAGGGAATTATAAGACACCTGTGGGTGCAGGAAGTCTGGAGGACTAGAGGGGGAAAAGAGCATAAAAAGTATCCAGAAATTAAAGGAGAAACATATGAGCACCAAATCAATTTGACAGTTTAATGCAGCTTTGCCTTGATTACCTCTGTGAAGAGGAATACGGTTTTTCTCATTTCCGACACCAGCCCTGACAATAAACAGACTAAAACCCTTCCCTGAAATGTAACCCCTCCTGACCTGCAAGCAATATTAAGATAGGAGATTTTAAGATACTGGACTAAGTTCAGTGCTCAGAGGCCCACTGCTATTCGCTTTCTGAGCTTTGGTTTTGTAAAGTACAGGAGAACTTTTCTCAGACAGCTCAGAAACCAGGAAAGAAGGAAAAGGGTAATGGATTGGGGTTTAAAGGGGTAAAAAGGTAATGGTTTGTGGGATCTGGGTCCTACAAGTTGTGGGACCAGAGATATTGAGATTATCTTACCATTTCATCCAAAACTTCAGGCGGGAGTTTTCAAGGGGCTTGAGACATCTCGTCAATTTTTCACCAAAGAGCCTTTTCAGAAAGCGGTGAACCAGGACCAAAAGCACCAAACACGTGAGGACGAACAAGGCCAGTGCTCTATGGAAATCCAAGATGCAAGCTGCCAGGAAGTAAGCAGCATAAGCTAAAAAGAGAAGGTACAAAGTAAGGATCAGCAAGGCAGAGACCCTAGGAACCAATGAAGAGTGAGTGAGTCATGAATGTCTGGGTAAGGCACGAAAAACCCTCCAGCAACCTTACCACCAGCCCTGTCAGACTGAGCTGCACTTCCCAACGCCAGGGTAGATGGCTAGCTGTTTTCTTGGGGGATTTGGAGTAACCAACTTAGTTTGAATGCTGCATATTTTAATTTGTCCCTGATGAAATCTCATTCTTATTTTATCTGGTATCCTCTTTCTATTCCTTGGTATGGGCTTGATCAGCACCTACTTTTATACACTTAAAAAAATCATCTTTTCTCAAAACTTTGTAACCCCAGTCATGTTAACCTTTCCTCTTGAGCAGAGGCATGGAAGCAGGCTACTACTAGGAAGTACAGCCATAAAAGTCGTCATTTTATGGCTCCCTGACTCACCCCAAAATATACTTTTTATTTTCACCATCCCAGCTGCCTCTAATATTGACGTCAAAGCCCCACACGTCATTGACAGCATATTCTAAATAGAGGTTTCCGATGTGTTTTGTTTATTTATTTGGTCGGCTGGGTTTTTTGCTGTGTCTCATGGCTTGCAGGATCTTAGTTCACACACCAGAGATAAACCTGGGGCCCCAACAGTAAAAGTGCTGGGTCCTAACCACTGGACTGCCAAGGAATTCCCAAAAGGTTTGCTATGCTTTAGAAACATTTTATATCATTGGTCTTATTGGCAAACCAGCAGATAAGTAACATATACTACAGGCTTTTTTCATAGACTACAAGAACCACACTCTTCACCTACTCAAGACATTGAAATAGAGACAAGCCCAGATTCTTAGAAATATTTAAGTCTATTGAATAGTACAGTTTGAAAAATAGCTTATTCTCAGATTTTACTTATTCCTAGAAGTACAACTCTATACATTACAATTCACTACAAGTAGTTAAGAGCTATACATCGTATAGCCCTTTAGATCAACTTATAAATAAATAGCTTCTTTCCATCTAGGAGTAGTCTTGACAGAAGGTCATATTTCTGAAATGACTGTGTCTCTCGCTTCCACAGGTTCCCAGTACCTTACCCAAACACAGCAGGCTCAGCAGGATCTTCTTGAACAAGCCAGCATGTGTTTTACAGAAACTTCTTGCCCTGGTGAAAGGCTGTAGGGTCCTCCTGAAGAGAAACCAAAAGTTAAGATAACAAAATTTACTACATCCTGTTTGCATCAATTCCCAGAACTTAGATGGTCCAGCCTGAGAATTTTCTCTTAAGAAATTCATCCAGGGGAAGTTAGGCAGTGTCCCAGCAATGCCAAAAAGGCTGGGTCAACCTTGCCAATGGGCAGCAGCTCAGGACATTCCTACCCAGCCCGGACTAACAATATCCCTGATATTGTTAGTCGAGGGGGAGGAACAGGAAGACATTCTTGGACCTTTCTGTTCTCTGGAGACAAGGGACTGCTCAGCTTCCAGATTCAGAAATGGGCCCATCATTCTGAGAGAAAATAAAAACCACACAAATCCATAGCCCTAAACAGTCAATCAGACATGCACTGATGGACCAGAAGGAAAACACTACCATCCCCAAGAATCCCACCCCCAAGAATCCCTGGCTGAGAGGACCTGAGAGGAGACATCTGACAAGTAGGTCTTCTCAAGTTTAATTTAACAAACCTTTATATAGTGTTTTCTATATGCTGGACTCTTTCTAAGAAGTTTAAAAGTAGTAACTCATTGACTCCTAATGAGAACTCTTGAAGTGGTTACTATTATCATTCCCATTTTACAGATGTGGAAACTGGAAAGCAGAAAAGTACCTTTCCCAAGGTTGTGGAGGTTGTAAGGAGCATAAACAGAACATAAACTCAGGCAATGTGGCTTCAGAATCTGAGCTCTTAACCTAGGCCCCAGGCTTACCTGTCTCTGCCATTCCTAAATGTCCTCAACACAATGGAATCATATGAGCATAAAGTGCTAATTTCCAAATTCTCAGAAGATCCAAAGAAGATGAGCCCAGCAAGAAGGTCAGTTGGCCATCATGCTGAGACAGAACAGCTGGGACCAACCACTAGCCCCAAATGCCTTGAGGACTTGGCTCACAAACTTCTATGTTCTATGACTGCCTCTCCTATCTAACACACCCCTCTCTCTTTCTTCTCCTTTTTTCTTCTTTCGTCAAGGAGTCCAACACTATGTTAGTTGAGTAGAGTGTATATTATCAGATATAGGTAAAGGAGAAAATATTCCTTATCACCTCCTGACTTAATCAATCCGAGAGGATACCTTATGACCACATTCAATCATTTCCTAAAAACTACCAGAAATCAGTGAACAATACTCATTTCTGCAAAACCCATGAACAATCTGATTTGAGAACATCAATTTAGAACTGAACTTCTGTTTTAAAAAATTAGGATTGAAAAAAAAATCATAAGGGACATTTCAAAGAAAAAGAGAAAATAAGATCTCAGTCTTTTTTAAACCAACTGAGAAGCAGTGGATAGAAGTATGTACACATGTATTCATAGTCCTGGCATTTTGTTTGGCCCATGATCTTGCTAACATGGCTAAGCTCTTTATATAACGGTTCAATTTGAGAGTTAGTAACTGTGTTATATCCAGAAGCTGAACTGAGAAAAATAATCTGTCTGAAAGATGGTGACACTTGATACCTTGTCCATAACTTGCTGTGATGTCTATACCCACTGATAAATTCTTCAAGTGTATGTATGGAAGGCGTTCCAGACATGGACTAACAATAATCTTCTCATTCACATGCTTACTGCCTGCAGTCTCAGGTGACAGCGTGAGAAAAAGTAGGGTAAGGATGTGAGGTAGTGCTAACTCAACACTGCATTAGTGGGCACCATAGGTCAGGGCTAGCAGCAAAAGTGTTCATGCATTTTTCTCAGTGACCCTTTCTACAAGATGTGGAAACTGCCCTTCAAAAAATTCATCTGCCTGTTGACAGAGAGGCCCTGGGCATATCCTTGCTTGCCCGAGCTTGAAGTAAAAACCAGAAGGAAGGAAATGAGTCACCCGAGTATGAAATGATGGTCTGAGTAAATGGCAAGGGTTCCAGGTAGAAGTGACCGGAATTTCTTCAAGGAGTCCAAAGTTTCCATTCGATAATAGCAAAGAGTTCAAGAAGGCAGAGTAGAAGGATATGCACTCATCTTCTTTGAGAACACCAAAACTGTGTTGAACAACCACTGACAGGAGAACACTGGAACTCACCAAAAAACAGATACCCCATTTGATGACAGCATAAAAAGAACTGTACTGGGTACCACTTTGCCAGATTCAAAGTTGTGCATACAACTGGTTTAAAATTGGATGTGCAAGACTGCTGGATAGTGTTGCAGAGGAGTTCAAGAACAGTTACCAAAAGTGCCCAAGGGAGAATGGTGACTGAAAACAAAAAGGCTGTTAACAAACCAAAGTGGAAAGCCAAATAGGAGTTGGAACACCAGCAAAGGCAAGAGAAAGGTCTCTCAGATGGAGGTCAGCAAAGCTACAATGGAGGCAGAGACTCTGCGCCTGGGGATGACCAGTGCTGAGAACCATCAGCCTAGGTAGAGTGAAAAGGGAACTTAGAACACAGATGGGCTTAACTGCTCAGTTGTGATGGATGTGTTGCCTTGGAAAAGAACTCTCTTTCCACACAGGACCCAAATCTTTACTTGATGCACAATAAAAAGTCAGATTTCTTCACACTAAGAATAGAAATTCAATGCCAACAGTCCAGAAAAACAAGAGGGACCTAGTTAGTGGCATTTTCAACCAGCTATTCTACCTAGCCTTAATTTCTTCCTTCCAGAGGTCTTATCCCTCCAATTTAGAGGTGGCAGGGGTTCTGAAAAGCAGAAGACTCTTCCCAGTAAGGCTCTCTCTCATTAAAGAGTCATGACTCTCTCCCCAGTGGCCTTTGTGGGCCAGCCCTTTAGTTCCATTGTTAGAAAAACTTTCTCCAGGTTTCTATCATATGATTAATGCCCATCATGGAGTCCCTATGCTATACAAGCTGTCCCTATTTACACCTTCTTTTAATGATTTCAGTAGGAATTTGAGGACAAAGGAGCTCTGGTTCATTCAGCAGTTGAATTCTTGCTCAGGTTCTAATGAGAAAAACAAAAGAAAACTGGAGGGGTCAGGGGAGGAGTTCCCAGGAAGGACGGGCTGCCTAAAGTTCTTCACGCAGGACTTACATTGACATGCAACTTAGTCCACTCAAGATGTCCTTCCTTACCCCCCTCCCAGTAACTTTTGCAGTTCACACCCACCCATTTATCTTGCCATTCCCACCCATCCCTGTCAGGCTTACCACCGTCCTCCCAGGAAGTCAGAACAGTCACTCTGATAGGGCAGCCAGAAGAAACAACAGACTTAGTAGGAGCAGTTGGGCAGCTAGGAAGAAAAGCGAAAAGGAGAAATGATCAAGGAGGAGGCAAGGTTGACGACATTCGGTGATGTGTAAAATCAGGTTGCTTGGCAAATAAGATGGCAGTAAACAGGTGACTGGTTTTGTTTGAAAAAACCATTTACAGGAGAATGACTAGATGAAACCAAATTGCAGGGGACTGAGTGAGTGTGAGCATATATGGACTACTTAAAAAAAAAATAATTGCGTCCGAAGGAAAGAAAAACCAGATACTATTTAGAAAGCCTTTTTTACCAGGTACTGCAAGAATCTGTCAATCACCCACCCCCCAAAACCACAAGGCTAATGTTATACTCATAAGCGAGGAAACAGCCTGCTAGCAGAGTTAGAATTTAAAACCCACCTCTTTCCATTACCCCATGTGACTTCTAATTAGACACATAAGACTGGAATACCAGAGGGAGGGACCATTCCAAAATTCCAAACTTATAATTGCTAGCAGAGTAGAGGAGAAGGAGCAGGTAACCAGGCCAGTGAATGTCGAACAAGCTTTTACAAGAAGAGGACAGATGAACTGATCGGAAGGTAAAGGGGAAGATGCTTGCCAAGGGGAGATGTTGCAGGGAGTCAGAAGAAAAGGCTGGGGTACCTCAAGAGGAGGAAAAGTATCCTTGAGTGAGCCTAGCATTTTGAAAGAACAGTATGATTTACTGTTGCTGAGAAGCAGGGAGCATGTGGATGGAATGGTGGGAAGAAAGCTTTTAAAGAAAACAGAAGCCAGGTCATTTAGACTTTGTCTTGCAGCAAGGAGAGACCCACTGAAGAACTTAAGCAAGGTAATAACACAGGCAGGCTTCCCCTTTGGCACAGTGGTAAAGAATCCACCAAGAATGCAGGAGAGGCAGGAGATGCAGGTTTGATGCCCTGGGTCGGGAGGATCCCGTGGAGTAGGAAATGGCAACCCACTTCAGTATTCTTGCCTGGGAAATCCCATGGACAAAAGAGCCTGGCGGGTTCCAGTCCATGGGGTCGTAAAGTGTCAGACACGACTGAGCATACACAGCAGAATAACAGCAGAGATTTTCTAAACAGAAGCAAAAAGGTAAATTGGTTGTCTGAGAAGGCCTTACAAATGGCTGAGAAAAGAAGAGAAGTGAAAGGCAAAGGGGAAAAAAGGAAAGACAAACCCATTTGAATGCTGAGTTCCAAAGAAGAACAAGGAGACATAAGAAAGCCTTCCTTAGTGATCAATGCAAAGAAATAGAGGAAAACAATAGAATGGGAAAGACTAGAGATCTCTTCAAGAAAATGAAGAGATATCAAGGGATATTCTTCATGCAAAGATGGGCACAATAAAGGACAGAAATGGTATGGACCTAACAGAAGCAGAAGATATTCAGAAGAGGGCGCAAGAATACATAGAAGAACTATACAGAAAAGATCTTCACGACCCAGATAATCACGATGGTGTGATCACTCACCTAGAGCCAGACATTCTGGAATGCAAAGTCAAGTGGGCCTTAGGATGCATCACTACCCAACAAAGCTTGTGGAGGTGATGGAATTCCAGCTGAGCTATTTCAAATCCTAAAAGATGATGCTGTGAAAGTGATGCACTCAATATGCCAGCAAATTTGGAAAACTCAGCAGTGGCCACAAGATGGGAAAAGGTCAGTTTTCATTCCGATCCCAAAGAAAGGCAATGCCAAAGAATGCTCAAACTACCAAACAATTGCACTCATCTCACATGCTAGCAGAGTAATGCTCAAAATTCTCCAAGCGAGGCTTCAATAGTACGTGAACCAAGAATTCCAGATGTTCAAGCTGGATTTAGAAAAGGCAGAAGAATCAGAGATCAAATTGCCAGCGTCCTTTGGATCATCAAAAAACAAGAGAGTTTCAGAAAAACATCTACTTCTGCTTTATTGACTACACCAAAGTCTTAGACTGTGTGGATCACAACAAATTGTGGAATATTCTTAAAGAAATGGGAATACCAGACCACCTGACCTGCCTCCTGAGAAATCTGTACGCAGATTTCACGTCAAGAAGACATGGAACAACAGACTGGTTCCAAATAGGGAAAGGAGTATGTCAAAGCTATATATTGTTATCCTTCTTTTTTAATTTATATGCAGAGTACATCATACGAAATGCCAGCCTGGATGAAGCACAAGCTGGAATCAAGATTATCAGAACAAATATCAATAACCTCAGATATGCAGATGACACCATCCTTATGGCAGAAAGCAAGGAGGAACTGAGAAGCCTCTTGATGAAAGTGAAAAGAGGAGAGTGAAAAAGCTGGCTTAAAACTGAGCATTCAGAAAACTAAGATCATGGCATCTGGTCCCATCACTTCATGGCAAATAGATGGGGAAACAAGGAACACAGTGACAGACTTTATTTTGGGGGGCTCCAAAATCACTGCAGATGGTGATTGCAGTCATGAAATTAAAAGACGCTTGCTCCTTGGAAGAAAAGCTATGACCAACCTGCTGCTGCTGCTAAGTCGCTTCAGTCGTGTCCGACTCTGAGTGACCCCATAGACGGCAGCCCACCAGGCTCCCCCGTCCCTGGGATTCTCCAGGCAAGAACACTGGAGTGGGTTTCCATTTCCTTCTCCAGTGCATGGAAATGAAAAGTAAAAGTGAAGTTGCTCAGTCATGTCCGACTCCTAGCGACCCCATGGACTGCAGCCTACCAGGCTCCTCCATCCATGGGATTTGCCGGGCAAGAGTACTGGAGTGGGTTACCATTGCCTTCTCCGATGACCAACCTGGACAGCATATTAAAAAGCAGAGATGTTACTCTTCCGACAAAGGTCCATCTCGTCAAAGCTATGGTTTTTCCAATAGTCATGTATGGATGTGAGAGTTGGACTATAAAGAAAGTTGAGCACTGAAGAATTGATGTTTTTGAACTGTGGTGTTGGAGAAGACTCTCAAAAGCCTCTTAGACTGCAAGGAGATCCAACCAGTCCATCCTAAAGGACATTAGTCCTGAATATTCATTGGAAGGACTGATGCTGAAGCTGAAACTCCAATACTTTGGCCACCTGATGTGAAGAACTGACTAGTTTGAAAAGACCCTGATGCTGGGAAAGATTAAAAGTGGGAGGAGAAGGGGACAACAGAGGATGAGATGGTTGGATGGCATCACTGACTCGATGGACATGAGCTTGAATAAGCTCTGGGAGTTGGTGATGGATAAGGAAGCTCGGCATGCTGCCGTCCATGGGGTCGCAGAGATTTGGACACGACTGAGTGATTGAACTGAACTGAGACAGATCACTCTGAAGGCAGTGGGATGGGTGACAGGCTGGGGCCAGTAAAGAAGTAACTGAGGGTGCAGGGGAGGTGCATGCACAGGAGGTGAGTGCACAGTTGTTTGAGAAAGAGGATCAATATCAAGTGGAGGAAAACTGGGATGACAAATGAGGTTCCTGTGGCGAGTGACTCAGTCAGGACACTAACACGCACCCAAAGAGAGGAGACAGGAGGGGGAACAGACCTGAGGAGGAAATGTGAGTTTATCTATCTTTGTATGCCTAAAGCCCAGCCCACGGCCTGACTTAGAAGAAAAGTATCACACCTATGCTGAGAGGAATTTCATTTTAATGTTAAATATGAAGTATATACACCACACCTAGATGAAGATGTTTGGTAAGTGGTTAGATATATAGGTCGGAAGCTTAGAACAAAGATGCAGACATCCAATGTGGCTTTACGAATCCAGACATTAAGTGTAGGAATAAGAAGAAAAGACAAAAACAGGCTCTGGCAAACAACAGACAAGAAGAAACATCCAGAGAGGCAGGAGAATGAGGAGGGTATAGTGCCATTAAAATCAGTGAGTGGGGACTTCCTTGGTGGTCCAGTGGTTAAGAATTCGCCCTGCAATGCTGGGGATGAGAGTTCCATCCCTGGTCAGGGAACTAAGATTCCCCATGCCATGGAGCAAACAAGCCTGCGTGCCACAACTACTGAGCCCACGAACAATGCAATGGAAGATCCTGTCTGCCATAACTAAGACCCAACACAGCTAAGTAAATAAATACATTTTAAAAAAATCAATAAATGAGTTTCCAGAAAGAAAGGATCAGAAGGGTCATGCTGCAGAGATGACCAGTGAAAGTGTATATACACTGGACTTGGTAAGTAGGTTTTCACTGCTCACTTAAATAAGAGAACTTCAGCTGAGCAGTGATGGTGAAAACTAGATTGCACTGGGCTGCACTGAATGGGGAGGTGAGAAAATGGAAACATCAAGGAAATCCCACATTTCCAAGAAACTTGGCCATGAAGGAAAATGATATCACAAGTTTGAGGTAAGGTTGATTTTGGGGTTTGTTTGTTTTATTATAAGAGGAAAGAAATTTGAGTACACTTATAGATTGGGGGAGGGTCTAATGGGGAAGGAGTAATTGAAGAAGTAGAAAACAGAAGGCCCTTCAAAGGGGATAGAGAGGATGGATAAGGAGATTAAGAAGATGGGTAAGGGGCTTCCCTGGTGGTCCAGTGGTTAAGAATCCCCTTCCAATGCAGGGCACTCGGGTTCCATCCCTGCTGAGAAAACTAAAAAGCTACTGAGTCCACACACTCTAGAGTCCATTTTCTGCAACAAGAAAAGCCCGGGCACCACAGTGAGAAGTCCCTGCCCATGTGCTGCAACGAAGAGCCCAAGCAGTCAAAATAAAAAAAGAAGAAAGGTGAAGAGGTTAGCTTCAGACTCAGGGAGAGTAAGCTTTCTGATAAAGGAGGGGAAAAGACAGGGATTCATGCAGGTGCAGGTATATTTAAGTTAGAACATATAGGAAGATAACAATGTTTAAACAAAAATAATAATATTATAGTATGCAGGACTGATGCTGAAACTGAAGCTCCAATACTTTGGCCACTGGATGCAAAGAGCCAATTCATTGGAAAAGACTCTGATGCTTGGAAAGATAGAAGGTAGGAGGAGAAGGGGATGACAAAGGTTGAGATGGTTGGATAGCATCACTGATACAATGGACATGAGCTTGAGCAAGCTCCGGGAGATGGTGAAGGACAGGGAAAGGATGGGGAAGCCTGGCATGCTGCAGTCCATGGGGTTGCAAAGAGTTGGACACAACTGAGTGACCGAACAAAATGTAATTTATAATGTATGGGAGCAAAATGTATAAAGAAACAATGGTAATATAAAGACTGGAAAGGGACAAACAGAAGTAAACTATTATAAAGTTCTTATATATATATAATGAGGTATAATATCACTTGAAGGTAGACTTGATAAGTTGAAAATATATACCACAAACTCCAAACCAACCACTAATATAGCAAAACAAAGAGTTATACCTAGTAAGCCAACAAAGGAGATAAAATGGAACCATTGAAAAATATTCAGGGAGTTCCCTGGTGATCCAGGGGTTAGGACTCCATGCTTTCACTGGTGAGTGCCCAGGTTCAGTTCCTGGTTGATTATAGAAAGCTTACTGTCAACTCATAAAAATGTGATATACAAAATAAGTGAAAAAACAAAAATACAAAGTAGTAATGTCCACACTGATGTATATCAACTGATATATATACATTTGAATATAGAAGTGAAATTTTGGAGAAAAGAAATTTTAAAAATTAAGCTTGCTTTCTCTATGAAGTCACTGAGTTAACTCTCAAAAATAAAGAGAAGAAAGAAAACATATATCCATATATTCCCTTTAGAAACTATCCAATATCCTCTTTTAAGCTTCTCAATGTATGGCTTCTGTGTTTTTGTTTTTGTTTTTTTAATAAATACAGACTCTTTTCCACACTAGGGAATATGGCTTCCATCTGACCTATTTTACCCCCAACAACTTCTATGGACTTTACCTCTGCGACTACGACCACGACCAAATTCAAAGACTGTTTCTACTCCTTCCTTGATTATTACACAGAACATTGTAGCTTCATCATTGACACTTTTTTCTCTTTTGACTTCAGAGATTGTATTTTTTAAATTTTATTATCTCTCTTGGTGGTTCTTCTGTTTTGTTTTTTTTTTTAATTTCTGATTTCTCTTTTTCCTTATCCCCAAATCTGAGTATTTCAGAAGAGCTATTTTTTAAAAATTCTATGCAGGAATTTCCTGGAGGTCCAATGGTTAGGACTCAGCACTTTCCCTGCTGAAGTCCTGGGTTCAGTCCCTGGTCATGGAACTAAGATCCTCCAAGCTGTGTGGTACAGCCAAAAATAAATATATAATAAAAAAAATTATGAGCCTCAATTTTCTAATTGAAAAAGGGGATGAAAATTAGTATCCACCTGTTGTGAAAATTAAATGAATTAATTACATAAAGCATTCTGTACAATAGTAAATACTCAACAATTGTTGGTTGTTGTTATTCTTATTGTTGTTATTTTTGTTGCCAGTCCAACCAATGCTGATACTACTGAACTCATTACTTATGGCCCAGGTATATTTAACAATTAATTACATAAAAATAGATAGGTGTACATGGTAATGGCAGATGGCTATGAATCTTATTTCCACAATAAGATCATAAGCTCTTGAGGACAGGGCAAGCCTGACCTCTTCTAAATCCACTGACCACACTAGCCAACCTTAGCCCCCAACTGAATCAACACTAGAACACCTGTACCTCAGTTGTGTGGGAGGTTCTAATCTACCCCTAAGGCTGGGTCCTCGTTCTTCAGTCCTCTTGCTTCTCTCCGGATTTATCCCTTCTTCCTGTAAGCAGAGGTAGAATTGAGGTCAGTCATAAGGCCCTGTCAGGGGTGACAGGGATTGCGAGCAGCCAAATACCCTATGTGAGGCCATGTGTCAGTCCACAGAGACGTGCAGAACGTGAGTTACCGTGAGTTCCAGCCCTGGGTTCTCTATGCCAGTCTCCACAGTGGTCAGAGCAAAGGCATCTTTTCCATTTGTTTTCTCCATTTCCTGTTCTCCTGAAAGAGAAATTCAGAGCCAAGAGTGGAAGATTAGTTGTTCTGTAATGTGAGACTGGATAGAACTTTTATGGCCAGTTATCCACAGGAAAAACAAAACTAAAAATATGTAGAGATTTAGCTGACTTCTTTAAGGACTGAGAATCAAGAAGATTGGAAATATAATTCTAAAATAATGAACAATGAAATACAGACTTCTACTTTCTATTGTCAATAACTAAGGAAGGGGAAATAACACAGAAGAGAAATGAAACGCAGGGGAATTGACGTGAATCAATGGCTCACAAAGAGCTCCAGGATCTGGACTAAAAAGGACCGTCTTCAGTTCCCTTGAGGAAGAGCGAGAGGGCAACTACTCCTGTTAGCCTCCAGAAGGCCCCACTGAGCTGTACTAAGAAGAAAACAAGGAGGCAGAGGGCTGGGAAGACCACGCCCACACACATTACTGAGAAAGCCAAGATGAACAGACTTTCAAGTTCCTGACCATAATGCATAACGACAATCATTTGTAGAATATCTAAGAGAGTTCTTCATGAGAGAAAATAAACCTACACATGGAATAATCAGGATGAGTGTTGATTATCCCCAATAAAGAAAGTATCTAAACAAAACGAGAGAATAAAGAAATAAAGCAGGACTTCCCTGGTGGTCTCCTGGTTGAGAAACTGCCAGCTAATGCAGGGGATGCAGGTTTGATCCCTGGTTTGGGAAGATTCTGCTTATTGCAGAGCAGCTAAGCTCGTGTGGCACAAGAACTGATCCCTTGCTCTAGAGCCTGAGAGCCACAACTACTGAAGCCCTTGCTAGAGCCAGTGCTCCACCACAGGAGAAGCCACTGCAGCAAGGAGCCCACGCCCTGCAACGAAGAGCAGCCCCTGCGGGCCCCAACTAGAGAGAGCCTACTTAGAGCAGAGTGAAGATCCAGCGCAGTCAAAAAAAAAAAAAGGTACAAGCTCATTTACTGGAATCATCCATTTAAGAAAAAGAAAAAACAAGCATTCGAGCTCACTGTAAGCAACCTGTATCTAAACCTTTATCTATTCAAAGTCATAATACAGGTTCATCTGAGACTTTTTTTTTACTTTGTAGCAATTTTCCTTCCCTATGGAATTGTTTTGTTTTTGTTTTACTGTGATCCTTTCAACCATATAATTTCATTAAGCATCATAAATGGATAACTTTTGTTTTATAAATCAGGGCCTTCCTGCATAGATATAGACCTACTTGAATTTGGTCTCAGTAGGCTCAATTAAAAAATCTGGCAAATCAGGCTCCTGCCCTCCCCCAAGATGATTACTTACTCCAGTTTGTAGACTTCTTCTGGTGCCTCAGAGAGGACAGAAAGAACTTAGTTCCATGCCACCCTGACTCTGAAGTCAGGGCTGGGAATGAGGGAGAGTGATTTCCTGATTGGCTCATTTTGCCCTTGGGCCCTCCTTTGCTGTGCTTGCCCTTGCCTGTAGAGAAGTGCAACTCTCAAGTTAAATATTTATATGCTTTAAAGACTGTTTTGCAGGGTCAGGTCGAAAAATTCTGCAGGAATTCCTAACAGGCACTTCAGTAAAAGCACTGCCCAATGCTGAACTAGGCACGGGGGAGAAAAATAAGCAGAAGAAAAGTAAGAGAAAGATCTCTGCCCTCAGAAAATGGGTCATCATTTGGTACTGGGAAGACAGTTCCTAGAAAACAACAGAACACAGGACTGCACAAGATTTGATTTCGAATGACTGCTAGGAAGTCTTTTGCTGCGTGGCTCTGGGTGCTGAGGACACAAAGATGAATGGGATACTATCTCTACTGTGAAGGAATTACAAACCAGTGAGGAAAGACATGTGTCAAAAAAAGCTTTACACAGCTGGTTCCATTGGTCCTGAGCTGGGAAAGGGAAGCAGAGAATCACTGACAGAGAACAGGAAAGATATACTACAAGAGGGAGAAACACACAAAAAAGGCACAGACGTGAAGCCTTCCTGACATACTAACAAGGCTGTAAAAATACAGCTAAAGAGTAAGGGGATATTTTTTGAGAAATTAATTAAGGAGGGACAAAATAAAGTAAGAAATTAGTTAAGGAATGAATGGAGAAAACATGAAAGAGATCGTAATGGTTTATCAAGAGATGTCTAGAGATGCAATCAAGTGCCAGGCTGAACGTTTGGGCTTATCTGGAGCCAAGTGGGGAGGCAGGAGGAGGGCCTGGAAGGATGCCTGTAGGAGACAGGAAGACCAGTCAGGAGACAAAAGCTGGTCGGACATGGAGAGGCTCTAACCAAGCAGTGGATGCAGAGGAAGAAACAAATCTATAAGGAGTGATGACTGGTGGGGCATGGAGGGAGTAAATGACGGGGAGGAAGTACTTCTCCAAAATTGTTCAAAATAATCTAATTTCTTCCTACTCCTCAGTTCAGTTCAGTCGCTCAGTCGTGTCTGACTCTTTGCAACCCCATGAATCGCAGCACGCCAGGCCTCCCTGTCCATCACCATCTCCCGGAGTTCACTCAGACTCACGTCCATCGAGTCTGTGATGCCATCCAGCCATCTCATCCTCGGTCGTCCCCTTCTCCTCCTGCCCTCAATCCCTCCCAGCATCAGAGTCTTTTCCAATGAGTCAACTCTTCGCATGAGGTGGCCAAAGTACTGGAGTTTCAGCGGTAGCATCATTCCTTCCAAAGAAATCCCAGGGTTGATCTCCTTCAGAATGGACTGGTTGGATCTCCTTGCAGTCCAAGGGACTCTCAAGAGTCTTCCCCAACACCACAGTTCAAAAGCATCAATTCTTCGGCGCTCAGCTTTCTTCACAGTCCAACTTTCACATCCATACATGACCACAGGAAAAACCATAGCCTTGACTAGGCGGACCTTAGTCGGCAAAGTAATGTCTCTGCTTTTGAATATACTATCCAGGTTGGTCATAACTTTTCTTCCAAGGAGTAAGCGTCTTTTAATTTCATGGCTGCAGTCACCATCTGCAGTGATTTTGGAGCCCCAAAAAATAAAGTCTGACACTGTTTCCACTGTTTCCCCATCTATTTCCCATGAAGTGATGGGACCGGATGCCATGATCTTCGTTTTCTGAATGTTGAGCTTTAAGCCAACTTTTTCGCTCTCCTCCTTCACTTTCATCAAGAGGCTTTTTAGCTCCTCCTCACTTTCTGCCATAAGGGTGGTGTCATCAGCATATCTGAGGTTATTGATATTTCTCCCGGCAATCTTGATTCCAGCTTGTGTTTCTTCCAGTCCAGCGTTTCTCATGATGTACTCTGCATATAAGTTAAATAAGCAGGGAGACAATATACAGCCTTGACGTACTCCTTTTCCTATTTGGAACCAGTCTGTTGTTCCATGTCCAGTTCTAACTGTTGCTTCCTGACCTGCATACAGATTTCTCAAGAGGCAGGTTAGGTGGTCTGGTATTCCCATCTCTTTCAGAATTTTCCACAGTTTATTGTGATCCACACAGTCAAAGGCTTTGGCATAGTCAATAAAGCAGAAATAGATGTTTTTCTGGAACTCTCTTGCTTTTTCCATGATCCAGCGGATGTTGGCAATTTGATCTCTGGTTCCTCTGCCTGTTCTAAAACCAGCTTGAACATCAGGGAGTTCACGGTTCACATATTGCTGAAGCCTGGCTTGGAGAATTTTGAGCATTACTTTACTAGCGTGTGAGATGAGTGCAATTGTGCGGTAGTTTGAGCATTCTTTGGCATTGCCTTTCTTTGGAATTGGAATGAAAACTGACCTTTTCCAGTCCTGTGGCCACTGCTGAGTTTTCCAAATTTGCTGGCATATTGAGTGCAGCACTTTCACAGCATCATCTTCCAGGATTTGAAACAGCTCAACGGGAATTCCATCACCTCCACTAGCTTTGTTCTTAGTGATGCTTTCTAAGGCCCACTTGACTTCACATTCCAAGATGTCTGGCTCTAGATTAGTGATCACATCCTCATGATTATCTGGGTCATGAAGATCTTTTCTGTACAGTTCTTCTGTGTATTCTTGCCACCTCTTCTTAATATCTTCTGCTTCTGTTAGGTCCATACCATTTCTATCCTTTATCGAGCCCATCTTTGCATGAAATGTTCCCTTGGTATCTCCAGTTCTCTTGAAGAGATCTCTAGTCTTTCCCATTCTGTTGTTTTCCTCTATCTCTTTGCATTGATTGCTGAAGAAGGCTTTCTTATCTCTTCTTGCTATTCTTTGGAACTCTGCATTCAGATGCTTACTCCTACTCCTACCTGTCAGTAATACTGAGCTCTATGTTGTTCCCTAAATACTTGATGTTTCCTTCTGCCTGTATAGTCATATGTTTGTGGATACTGTTCCTTCTGCCTCTGACATGCTACCGCTATCTAACGCTGTTGTTGTTCTTCAGTTGCTAAGTCCTGTCTGACTGTTTATGACTCCATGGACTGCACCAAGGCAGGCTCCTCTGTCCTCCACATCTCCTGCAGTTTGCTCACATTTATATCCATTGAATTGGTGATGCTATCTAACCATCTCAACCTGAAGCCTTCCTCTCCTTTTGCTTTTAATCTTTCCCAGCATCAGGGTCTTTTCCAATGAGTCAGCATCACGTGGCCAAAGTATTGGAGCTTCAGCTTCACCATCAGTCCTTCCAATCAATATTTAGAGTTGATTTCCTTTAGGATTGACTGGTTGGATCTCCTTGCAGTGCAAGTGACTCTCAAGAGTCTTCTCCGGCACCATAGTCCAAAAGCATCAGTTCTTCGGTGCTCTGCCTTCTTTATGATCCAACTCTCACATTTATACATGACTAGTGGAAAAACTAAACCTTTGACTATATGGACCTTTGTTGCCAAAGTAATGTCTCTGCTTTTTAATACTGTATAGCTTTTCTTCCAAGGAGCAAGCGTCTTTTCATTTCATGGCTGCAGTCACTGTCCACAGTGATTTTGGAGCCCAAAAAATAAAATCTGACTGCTTCCACCTTTTCCCCTGCTATTTGCCATGAAGTGATGGGACCGGCTGCCATGATCTTAGTTTTTTTCAACGTTAAGTTTTGAGCCAGTTTTTATTTACCTAGCAAATTCCTGTACCACCAAATCTCTGTGGCAAGGCCACTCTTTTCAATAAAATTTTCCAAATTCTCTCCAGTTCAGACTTCAGACCCCTTTCCCCACACTCCTGCTGCAACATGCTTTTGCAGAGGTCTACAGAGCGTTTAGTGCTCTACATGTCTACTTGTTTCCCACCAGACTATGATTTCATCAAGCATGGAGTCTCTTTATCTTATCTGCCACTATAACCCTGGTAACCACACCTTCCCTGGGGGCCAAGAGTGTGGGTGGGAAGCTCCAATATTTTGGCCACCAGATGCGAAGAATGGACTCATTAACAGACTCATTGGGAAAGACCCTGATGCTGAGAAAGATTGAAGGCGGGAGGAGAAGGGGATGACAGAGGATGAGATGTTGGATGGCATCGCCGACTTGACGGACATGAGTTTGAGCAAGCTCTGGGAGTTGGTGATGGACAGGGAAGCCTGGCGTGCTGCAGTCCATGGGGTCACAGAGTTGGACATGACTGAGGAAATGAACTGAACTGATCCCCAGACTCAAGATCTGTCACAATATTGTTGTTGTTGTTGTTATTTAGTCACCAAGTTGTGTCCAACCCTTTTGCAACCCCATGGATTACACCCTGACAAACTCCCCGTATAGTGGGTTACCACTTCCTTCTCCAGGAGATCTTCCAAATTCAGGGACTGAACACACATCTCCTGCATTGGCAGGTGGATTCTTTACCACTGAGCCACGAAAGAAGCCCGCCACAAAATTAAGCAATCAGTAAATATTTGTGGGGCTTCCCTGGTGGTCCAGTGGTTAAGAATTCACTTTGCAACACAGGGGACACCAGTTCAATCCCTGGTCCAGGAATATCCTACATGCTGAGAAGCAACTAAGCCCCCTTGTGCCACAACTACTAAGCCCACGTACCTTGAGCCTGTGCTCCACAAGAGAAGCCACCACAATGAGTCCATGCACTGCAACTATTGAGTAGCCCCTGTCTTGCTACAACTAGAGAAAAGCCCACATGCAGCAATGAAGACCCACCACAGCAAAAAAATAAAATAAATACAAATAAATACATGTAAAATAAGTGAAACAAACAGATTTCTGACATTGGGTGTGAAGATGATGATAACAAACACAAAAACAGGAAGATATATCTCTATTTCCCTAGCTCCATGCATTTGTGTACACATACACACACACAAAAGGCCTAGCAGAGTAAATGTGTGTTATATTCTGTAATCGAGAGCAACTCATTTTGCCTCTCTGGACCTCTTCTGTTATTCCTGCCCTGCCTAATTGCCCAGTGCTATTTCACAAGATTATTAAGAAAATTTGACATACTAATGGAAAAATAATTTGAAAAACAGTAGGAAAACTTAGAGTTATAGGCTATTATTGTAAATCCCTATAGAAATTCAGGAAAATTAAAGACATTGTCAAGGTCACATCTGACAAGAGTCTTAATATGATTATGAAATCTCCCAAACTCATTCTCAGTCAGTTCAGTCATTCAGTCGTGTCCAGCTCTTTGCGGCCCCATGGGCTGCAGCATGTCACACCTCCCTGGGTATCACCAACAGTCAGAGCTTGCTCAAACTCATGTCCATCAAGTCGGTGATGCCATCCAACCATCTCATCCTCTGTCGTCCCCTTCTCCTCCAGCCTTTAATCTTTCCCAGCATCAGGGTCTTTTCCAATGAGTCCGTTCTTCACATCTGGTGGCCAAAGTATTGGAGCTTCAGCTTCAGCATCAGTCCTTCCAATGAATATTCAGGGTTGATTTCCTTTAGGATTGACTGATGTCATCTCCTAGCAGTACAAGGGACTCTCAAGAGTCTTCTCTAAAGACATCACATATCAAAAGTATCAATTCTTCAGTGCTTAGCTTTCTTTATGGTCCAGCTCTCACATCCATACATAACTACTGGAAAAACCATAGCTTTGACTAGATGGACCTTTCTCAGCAAAGTAATGTCTCTGCTTTTTAATAGGCTATATAGGTTGGTCACAGCTTTTCTTCCAAGAAGCAAGCGTCTTTTAATTTCATGGCTGCAGTCACCATCTGCAGTGATTTTGGAGCCAAAAAAAATAAAGTCTGTCACTATGTTCATTGTTTCCCCATCACTTGCCATGAAGTGATGGGACCAGTTGCCATGATCTTAGTTTTCTGAATGCTCAGTTTTAAGCCAGCTTTTTCACTCTCTTCTTTCACTTTCATCAAGAGGCTCCTCAGTTCCTCCTCACTTTCTGCCATAAGGGTGGTGTCATCTGCATATCTGAGGTTATTGATATGTGTTCTGACAATCTTGATTCCAGCTTGTGCTTCATTCAAGCTGGCATTTTGTATAACATACTCTGCATATAAGTTAAAAAAGCAGGATGACAATATACAGCCTTTCCCAATTTGGAACCATGTTGTTCCATGTCTGGTTCTAACTGTTGCTTCCTGACCTGCATACAGATTTCTCAGGAGGCAGGTCAGATGGTNTTTTTCACTCTCTTCTTTCACTTTCATCAAGAGGCTCCTCAGTTCCTCCTCACTTTCTGCCATAAGGGTGGTGTCATCTGCATATCTGAGGTTATTGATATGTGTTCTGACAATCTTGATTCCAGCTTGTGCTTCATTCAAGCTGGCATTTTGTATAACATACTCTGCATATAAGTTAAAAAAGCAGGATGACAATATACAGCCTTTCCCAATTTGGAACCAGTGTTGTTCCATGTCTGGTTCTAACTGTTGCTTCCTGACCTGCATACAGATTTCTCAGGAGGCAGGTCAGATGGTCTGGTATTCCCATCTCTTTAAGAATATTCCATAGTTTGTTGTGATCCACACAGTCAAAGGCTTTGGCATAGTCAATAAAGTAGAAATATATTTTTTTCTGGAACTCTCTTGCTTTTTCAATGTTCCAACAGATGTTGGCAATTTGATCTCTGGTTGCTCTGCATTTTCTAAATCCAGCTTGAACATTTGGAAGTTCTCAGTTCACTTACTGTTGAAGCCTCACTTGGAGAATTTTGAGCATTACTTTGCTAGTGTGTGAGATAAGTGCAATTGTGTGGTAGTTTGAGCATTCTTTGGCTTTGCCTTTCTTTGGGATTGGAATGAAAACTGACCTTTCCAGTCCTGTGGCCACGGCTAAGTTTTCCAAATTTGCTGGCATATTGAGTGGATCACCTTCACAACATCATCTTTAAGATTTGAAATAGCTCAGCTGGAATTGCATCACCTCCATGAGCTTTGTTGGGTAGGCCTTTGTTGTAAGGCCCACCTGATTTTGCATTCCAGGATGTGTGGCTCTAGGTAGGTGATCACACCATTGTCGTTATCTGGGTCATGAAGATATTTTTTGTATAGTTCTTCTATGTATTCTTGCTACCTCTTCTTAATATTTTCTGCTTGTATTAGGTCCATACCATTTCTGTCCTTTATTGTATCCATCTTTGCATGAAACGTTCCCTTGATATCTCTTTAATTTTCTTGAAAAGATCTCTAGTCTTTCCCATTCTATTGTTTTCCTCTATTTCTTTGCAGTGATCACTGAGGAAGGCTTTCTTATATCTCCTTGCTATTCTTTCAAACTCTGCATTCAGATGGGTATGTCCTTCCTTTTCTCCTTTGCCTTTAGCCTCTCTTCTTTTCTCAGCTATTTGTAAGGCCTCCTCAGACAACCATTTTGCCTTTTTGCATTTCTTTTTCTTGGGTCTTGAGCACTGCCTCCTGTACAATGCTACAAACCTCCATCCACAGTTTTTCAGGCACTCTGTCTAGAGATCTAATCCCTTGAATCTGTTTGCCACTTTCCTTGTATAATCAGGGATTTGATTTAGGATTAATCAAACTCATTCTAGCTCACACTTTATCTCTGTTTTCATTTTTACTTTAGATAACTGCCAGTTCTGGAGTCAAGCCCAGGCATAGTTATAGGCACAGATCCTAGCCTTCAGTCCAGGTAAGATGATGCCAGTGATCACATCTGTCTTCTCTTGCCCTCCCTCTTCTTTCTTTCTTTTTCCACTAAAAGGTGTAAAGAATAATCCATATTCATCTTCTAAATGCAGGCTACAGCATTCATCTCACTTTTCTAGCAGATACAAATTTCATTTAAATGCAGGTACAACTAATAACTGGAGAAGATTTCAAAATGGCAACCACTCCAGTATTCTTGCCTGGAAAATTCCATGGACAGAGGAGTTTGGCGGACTACAGTCCATGGGATTGCAAAGAGTCCACCATGACTAAGCAACTGAGCACAACTGATAACACCCACCTGCCAAAAGGAAGAGAATTAATCCGGCTGGTCAAAGTGAAGTGAAGTCGCTCAGTCATGTCTAACTCTTTCCGACCCCATGAGCTCTAACCTACCAGGCTCCTTCGTCCATGGGATTTTCCAGGCAAGGGTACTGGAGTGGGTTGCCATTTCCTTCTCCAGGGGATCTTTCCAACCCTGGGATCGAACCCAGGCATTGCAGGCAGATGCTTTACCATCTGAGCCACCAAGGAAGCCAGCTGGTACTTCCTCTCATTGCCCCAAGGGCTCACAGACTTGGGCTTTATTGTTTAAATGTTTTCTTCTTGTCTTATCACTTAGAGTTTGAAAATCTCTCTCAAAGTGCAGATGAGGAAGAATGAAATGATTTACCCAGAGTCAACAGCTAGTTAGCGACTAATCGAAACCAATATCCTGAATTCCTCACTTCTGTTTCTGTATTATTTGTGGGCTGTAGGGTGAAAGATAAGAGATGTTTCTGTTTCTGCAGTTTTTTTCAAAAGATTTTCCTGTACTTTCACAGCTCATTCTTATAACATTCTTACAAGCAAGTCAATTACTTATCCTGTTTTAGGTACAAAGAAAATTATATTCAAAGAAGATGGGCAGGGTTTCCATGGTGGCTCAGCGGTGAAGAATTCACCTGCCAATGCAGGAGACATGGATCCTATCCCCAGTTCAGGAGGATCCCACATGCCGCAGAGCACCTAAGCCTCTGTGCCACAACTATTGAGCCTGTGCTCCAGGGCCCAGGAACCACAGCTACTGAAGCCCACACTCCCTAGAGCCTGTGCTCTGCAACAGGAGAACCCACTGCAATGAGAAACCCAAGCACCACAACTACGGAGCAGTCCCCACTCGCCACAGCTAGAGAAAGCCCAAGGGCAGCAGTGAAGACCAAGCACACCCAGAAATAAATAAAATAAAATAAAAATGAGCAATTTGTCTAAAATCATACAGCTGATTAGGGCAGAGCCAGGACTGGAGCTTTGCGATGGTCATTACCATGGACGCTTAGCCTCATAGCTCTCCTAAAGTCTAAGGGCTGTTCCTAAAAAACGAGATGGTCTGCCACAACCCCATCTGAGAAATAAGTAGGGTATAAATAATAAATGATTTTATCTTCCCTGCTTTTACCTCTCCCTTGATTACTAGTAGAAGCAAGCCGAACTAGAGAGCATATAGAAATTTCCCATTTTGGTCTTAAAGAAGTAGCTTGTATTCTACTAACCCTCCTGCTGAGAACAATTAAAAAGGCTAGAGAGTGAAAGTTGCACAGTTGTGTCCAACTCTTTGCGACCCCATGGGCTGAAGCCCACCAGGCTCCTCTGTCTGTGGAATTCTCCAAGCAAGAATAGAATACTGGAGTGGGTTGCCATTTCCTTCTCCAGGGGACCTTCCTGATTCAGGGATCAAACTCAGGTCTCCTACATTGCAAGCAGATTCTTTACTAACTGAGTCACTAGGGGAGACCCTCAAAAAGGTTAGACAAATATTTAAAACAGGAGAAAACATTGCAGAGCAACCAATGGAGGCAGAACTTGAAGGTCTATGATCCTTGAGAGAAGAGAAGCATAACAGTTGAGTTCCACATTCATCCTAGTTCTTTTTCTGAGGACATTTTATTTTCCAAATCACAAGCAGTCTTTTTGAAAAGGAAAAAAAAAAAAAAGAACCATGAAGAAGGAGCCTAAAAACCTGCAACCAAATTTCAAAGTCATTGGCCAACTCAAAAATTTTAGATGTTCAAAACAAGAAACCAAGAAACTCAGTGAAAAACAGTATTTGGAGTGGTTAAAGACCAGAGATTTCAGCAATTATGTGCTGCCACAATGTTTGTTTTGGATCTTGATAACACATCAAGTTTTCTATTGAGACTCTAAAGGCACCATAGCCTAGTAATAAGAAACATGTCTAAAGAATAAATACTATGCCCGAATGTCAAGATTCTAGGAATCAGTGAACTAAAATGGACTGGAATGGGTGAATTTAACTCAGATGACCATTATATCTACTACTGCAGGCAGGAATCCCTCAGAAGAAATGGAGTAGCCATCATGGTCAACAAAAGAGTCCAAAATGCAGTACTTGGATGCAATCTCAAAAATGACAGAATGATCTCTGTTCATTTCCAGGGCAAACCATTCAATATTACAGTTATCCAAGTCTATGCCCCAACCAGTAATGCTGAAGAAGCTGAAGTTGAACGGTTTTATGAAGACCTACAAGACCTTTTAGAACTAACACCCAAAAAAGATGTCCTTTTCATTATAGGGGACTGGAATGCTAAAGTAGGAAGTCAAGAAACACCTGGAGTAACAGGCAAATTTGGCCTTGGAATGCGGAATGAAGCAGGGCAAAGACTAATAGAGTTTTGCCAAGAAAATGCACTGGTCATAGCAAACACCCTCTTCCAGCAACACAAGAGAAGACTCTACACATGGACATCACCAGATGGTCAACACCGAAATCAGATTGATTATATTCTTTGCAGCCAAAGATGGAGAAGCTCTATACAGTCAACAAAAACAAGACCAGGAGCTGACTGTGGCTCAGATCATGAACTCCTTATTTCCAAATTCAGACTTAAATTGAAGAAAGTAGGGAAAACCGCTAGACCATTCAGGTATGACCTAAATCAAATCCCTTATGATTATACAGTGGAAGTGAGAAATAGATTTAAGGGCCTAGATCTGATAGATAGAGTTCCTGATGAACTATGGAATGAGGTTCGTGACATTGTACAGGAGACAGGGATCAAGACCATCCCCATGGAAAAGAAATGCAAAAAAGCAAAATGGCTGTCTGGAGAAGCCTTACAAATAGCACTGAAAAGAAGAGAGGCGAAAAGCAAAGGAGAAAAGAAAAGATATAAGCATCTGAATGCAGAGTTCCAAAGAATAGCAAGAAGAGATAAGAAAGCCTTCTTCAGCAATCAATGCAAAGAGATAGAGGAAAACAACAGAATGGGAAAGACTAGAGATCTCTTCAAGAGAATTGGAGATACCAAGGGAACATTTCATGCAAAGATGGGCTCGATAAAGGATAGAAATGGTATGGACCTAACAGAAGCAGAAGATATTAAGAAGAGGTGGCAAGAATACACAGAAGAACTGTACAGAAAAGATCTTCACGACCCAGATAATCATGAGGATGTGATCACTAATCTAGAGCCAGACATCTTGGAATGTGAAGTCAAGTGGGCCTTAGAAAGCATCACTAAGAACAAAGCTAGTGGAGGTGATGGAATTCCCGTTGAGCTGTTTCAAATCCTGGAAGATGATGCTGTGAAAGTGCTGCACTCAATATGCCAGCAAATTTGGAAAACTCAGCAGTGGCCACAGGACTGGAAAAGGTCAGTTTTCATTCCAATTCCAAAGAAAGGCAATGCCAAAGAATGCTCAAACTACCGCACAATTGCACTCATCTCACACGCTAGTAAAGTAATGCTCAAAATTCTCCAAGCCAGGCTTCAGCAATATGTGAACCGTGAACTCCCTGATGTTCAAGCTGGTTTTAGAACAGGCAGAGGAACCAGAGATCAAATTGCCAACATCCGCTGGATCATGGAAAAAGCAAGAGAGTTCCAGAAAAACATCTATTTCTGCTTTATTGACTATGCCAAAGCCTTTGACTGTGTGGATCACAATAAACTGTGGAAAATTCTGAAAGAGATGGGAATACCAGACCACCTAACCTGCCTCTTGAGAAATCTGTATGCAGGTCAGGAAGCAACAGTTAGAACTGGACATGGAACAACAGACTGGTTCCAAATAGGAAAAGGAGTACGTCAAGGCTGTATATTGTCTCCCTGCTTATTTAACTTATATGCAGAGTACATCATGAGAAACGCTGGACTGGAAGAAACACAAGCTGGAATCAAGATTGCCGGGAGAAATATCAATAACCTCAGATATGCTGATGACACCACCCTTATGGCAGAAAGTGAGGAGGAGCTAAAAAGCCTCTTGATGAAAGTGAAGGAGGAGAGCGAAAAAGTTGGCTTAAAGCTCAACATTCAGAAAACGAAGATCATGGCATCCGGTCCCATCACTTCATGGGAAATAGATGGGGAAACAGTGGAAACAGTGTCAGACTTTATTTTTTTGGGCTCCAAAATCACTGCAGATGGTGACTGCAGCCATGAAATTAAAAGACGCTTACTCCTTGGAAGAAAAGTTATGACCAACCTGGATAGTATATTCAAAAGCAGAGACATTACTTTGCCGACTAAGGTCCGCCTAGTCAAGGCTATGGTTTTTCCTGTGGTCATGTATGGATGTGAAAGTTGGACTGTGAAGAAAGCTGAGCGCCGAAGAATCGATGCTTTTGAACTGTGGTGTTGGAGAAGACTCTTGAGAGTCCCTTGGACTGCAAGGAGATCCAACCAGTCCATTCTGAAGGAGATCAACCCTGGGATTTCTTTGGAAGGAATGATGCTAAAGCTGAAACTCCAGTACTTTGGCCACCTCATGCGAAGAGTTGACTCATTGGAAAAGACTCTGATGCTGGGAGGGATTGGGGGCAGGAGGAGAAGGGGACGACCGAGGATGAGATGGCTGGATGGCATCACGGACTCGATGGACGTGAGTCTGAGTGAACTCCATGAGATGGTGATGAACAGGGAGGCCTGGCGTGCTGTGATTCATGGGGTCGCAAAGAGTCGGACACGACTGAGCGACTGAACTGAACTGAACTGAGGGGAAAGACAAAGCTGAAATAGTAAGCTTAAGACAAAGCCTCAACAGGATCAAGTCAATCCACTTCTACCTTATCTGATTGAGGAAAGAAATGCTAATGCTCTTCAAGTACATATAACATCATCCAGAGCCCCTACAAATATTCAATTACAATGTCCAGCACCTAATTTTAAAATATAAGAGATTCTAAAATGAAAAAAAAAAAGAAGGATCAAATGACCAATCCCCTCAAAAAAAAAAAAATACAGATCATAGAAACAAATCCATAAATGATCCAGATATTAGAAATATCAAATAGGGCCTTTAAAATAACTATGATTAAACTTTCAAGAAAATAAGGGGAAAGGTGAAGAAACAGATGAAGAGATGGGAGATTTATAAAGGACAATTAAAATCTGTAAAAAATAAATACACATTCTAGAAATTAAAGGTTAACTGAAATGGTTTCATGAACTACATAAAGCAAAAGATATGGTGAATGAACTCAAAAAGTGATCAACAGAAAACATCTGAACAGAATCGAGAGAAAAAATTGAGGGGAAAAGAAAAGAGAATAAGACTTCCATCTTCTATTAAGGATGCCAAACGCTGGAGAGTCTTGCTCCCCTCATTAAAATGACAATTTTGAAAATCTAGATAATCTGAAATTTTACAATTTTTGTTTAGCCAATCAGTAACCTGGGTTACAAGTCACCCACCCAGTCTATGACAACCTGAGCAGATTAAAACTGAGGCTTATTATGAAAAGACAGTAATTAAGGCAGTGTGGTGTCAGAAAAAGCACTGACACATAGTCAATGGAATAGGGTCCAGAAATAGACCCACAAATATATGGTTTTCCACATGTTATAAAAGCAACTTGATGTAAAATCGCTCAGTTGTGTCCGCACGACTGAGCGATTTCACTTTCACTTTTCACTTTCATGCATTGGAGAAGGAAATGGCAACCCACTCCAGTGTTCTTGCCTGGAGAATTCCAGGGATGGGGGAGCCTGGTGGGCTGCCGTCTATGGGGTCGCACAGAGTCGGACACGACTGAAGGGACTTAGCAGTAGCAGCAATGTAAAAAGGATAATGTTTCCAACAAATGGTACCACAACAACTGGGTATCCATATGCAAAAAAAAAAAAATTTAATTTCAATTCATAATTTGTGCCCTATTTTAAAAGCAACTCAAAATGGATCAAGGACTGAAATCCCAAATCAGAAAGTATAAAGCTTCTAGAGAAAAAAAAAAAAAAAACAGCAAATCTTTGTTATCTTGGACTATATAAAAATTTCGTGGATATAATGTAATGTCAAAAAACATAATCCATAAAAGAAAAAACAATAAAATGAATTTCCTCAAAATTAAGAACTTCTGCTCTTCAAAAGACACCATAAAGAGAATGAAAAGATATACCACAAATAGGTATAAAATATTTGCAAATTTCAAATCTGATAATAAACTTACAACCAGAATATTTTTAAAACTCACAAAACTGAATATTGAGAGAGAAAAAAACAAGCAAACAACTTGATAAATGGGCAAAAGATTTAGATATTTTACCAAAGAAAATATCAGGCTGCAGAAAAGCATATGGAAAGATGCTACCTCATTAATTATCAGGAAAAGGCAAATTAAGACCACAATGAGATACCACTGTATACCCATTAGAATGGCTAAAACTAAAATGGCGGGGTTGAGGGGGGAATAGAAAAGGAAAGGAAAAGAAAGAAAGAAAAGAAAAAAAATTACAATACTAAGTATAGATGAGTTTGCAGAGCAACTGGAATTCTCACATACTGATGGAGGGAATGATCTCTACAAGCATATACAAAAACAAATTATAAAAACTATATTTCTATGTACTAAAAAAATGAATTTTAACAAAAGACACCTTACAATACAATTTTTTAAATAGAGTGTCTTCAAATACTTCTCTGTCTCCCCCATTTGTTCTTTCTGGGACTCCAATCAGATTTGTAGCAGGCCCTTGATGATATTCCACAGATTTCTAACACAGTGTTATGTCTCTCTCCTCTATGCTTATTTCAAGTAGTTTCTATTGCTGTGTATTCAAGTTCACTAATCTTTTCATCTGCAATGTGTAAGCTGCTATTAACCCCATCCAGTGTACTTTTCATTTCAGATGATGTATTTTTTTATCTCTAGAAGTTTAATTTCAAACATACCTTTTTTTTATCTTCTTTTTTTATACCTCCTATTTCTCTCCTACTTAAGCTCTCCTACTTTCTCTCCTACCTACTTTTTCCACCTTCTTGAACAATATTTTAATAAATATGGGATGGGATATACAATAAATATTAAAATACTTGCTTTAAAGGTTTTGTCCTCTTTATCGATCATGTGCCATTTCTGTGTTTTTTCTATTGACTGATTTCCCCTCTTGTTACAAGCTCTATTTTTATGCATTATTACATAAAGTAAATTTAAATTTTTTAAAAATGGTAATTTCAAGTCAGAGGACAGTTAAAACGAGTTTTACACAGTTGGGTGCTGCATTTTTTTTTGCATTCTTTTAAATACTTTTGGACTTCATTCTAGAATGCAGCTAAGTTATTACTTGGAAACAATTTGAATCTAGCAAATCTTGTGGTTTTTTTTTTTTTTTTTTTTTTTTTTTTTTTTTTTCTTTTTTTTTTTAGNTTACACAGTTGGGTGCTGCATTTTTTTTTGCATTCTTTTAAATACTTTTGGACTTCATTCTAGAATGCAGCTAAGTTATTACTTGGAAACAATTTGAATCTAGCAAATCTTGTGGTTTTTTTTTTTTTTTTTTTTTTGCTTTGTTGCTGCTGCTGTTGCTAAGTTGCTTCAGTCGTGTCCGACTCTCTGGGACCCCAGAAACAGCAGCCCACCAGGCTCCCTCTTCCCTGGGATTCTCTAGGCAAGAACACTGGAGTGGGTTGCCATTTCCTTCTCCAATGCATGAAAATGAAAAGTGAAAGTGAAGTTGCTCAGTCAAGTCCGACTTCGCAACCCCATGGACTGCAGCCTGCCAGGCTCCTCCATCCATGGGATTTTCCAGGCAAGAGAGGTTCAAAACAGCCTTTAAAGGGACTTCGTGGGCAGTTCAGTGGTTAAAACTCTGAACTTCCACTGCAGCGGGTGTGGGTTTCCTACATGGAACTAAGTTCCCACCTGTCTTGAAGCTAAAGAAAAACAAAACAGTCTTTAAACTGGGACTAATTGGGTCTACTACTGAAACAATCCTTTCCTGAGAACTTGACTCAATGTCCCAAGAGTTAGGTCTTTCCACTTGGGTCAATAGTTTCCCAGTCCTGTGCAAGCTTTAAGGATTTTTCTGATTGCTCTTTTCCAGTTCTTCTTTCCAGGTCTCAGTGGTTTCCTCACATTCATGTCCTTATCAGCCTTCTCTCTGTTACTCTCTCCTCCTCTGTACTCTGTCCTGTGAATACCAGCCATCTTGAACTGAACTCTGAACTCCATGAGATCACTGGGCCTGGAAACCCTTTCCAGGCAAGCTAAGACAATCACAGGGTTCATCTTATTGCCCTTTCAAGGATCACCATCCTGTGCTGCCTGTTGTCCAATATCTGAAAATCTTTTCAGTTGTTTACGATGAGAGTAAATCTGGACCTTGTCACTCCATCTTGGCCAGAAGTGGAAATCTATGAGTAATTATGAGTGCCTACTATTGTGCTGGATGCAGCCTTAGATGCTGAGGACACAGTCGTGACCTACACAGACAAGGGTCCTGTCCTCCTGGAAAAAAAGCTTTTTTAAAAAAAGAAAGAAAGAAAAAAGACCTCCAGGGAAGCCCCCATAGCATCTTTTTAATTTTATTTATTTTGCCTACAGTGGGTCTTCGCTGCTTTGTACTGGCTTTCTTTAGTTGTGGAGATCAGGGGTTACTCTTTATTGTAGGGAGTGGCCTTCTAATTGTGGCAGCTTCTCTTGTTGTGGAGCACAGGCTCTAGGTGCATGGGCTTAAGTAGTTGCAGCACACGGGCTCAGCAGTTGTGGCTCGTAGGCTTAGAGCCATAGCATGTGGAAACTTCCCAGACCAGGGATCAAACCTGTGTCCCTTGCATTGGCAGGTGGATTCTTATCCACTGTGCCACCAGGGAAGTTCCGGGAAGAAGCTTTTTAATAAAGGCCTGTGAAGATCAGTATTGGGTTCCACAGCAGGAATAGATACAATTAAGTCTTCATTCTGCCTTTCAGGACTTTCAGATCTACAGTTTCAAAAAATAGTAGATTACACTGGAGGGCAGAAGATAGGCAAAGAGGTGAAGCAGACATCTTTATAAAAACTTTGCCTATCATTTTTTTTGCTTGTTTGTTTTTGCTCTCTTTCTTTATGTGATTTTTTTTTCATTATTGTTGTTGTTGTTGTTGTTGTTTTGTTTTGTTTTTTTTTGACTACCATTTTGTAAACAGAATGGTAGTTGGCTGTAACAAAGCAGCATTAGTTTAAGAACGAATGTGGGTAACTATAGTGTCCATTCAACAGAATCCTAAATCAAGTTGATTTATATGAAGTGTTTACTTATCTCAATGCTTGATAGGGAGAGATTTTTCCCTAACTTCAATTCAACAAATAATTATGGACAAATTCACAGCTTGGAGTAGTGTATGGTACCTTTTCATCCACTCCTGTGCAACTTGTATTATTATTCCTATAGTCTTCTGCCCCCAGATACAGAATTCTCTCCAGAAGAATCTCTCTTATTCAAGATCACCTCCATAACTTTTGGGGCCCAGTGTGAAACTAAAACATGTCCCTCCTTGATCAAAAAAAGAATTACCAGATGTTGACAGCAGAGCAAAACAAGCATGGGACCTCTCTGAGAGTGGGCCTTGTGTGACTGCCTAGGTCGCACACTCATGAAACCATTCCTGCTCCCGTCTCACCTCCAAACAAATTCCAGTCTCCTCTATGATGCCCTCAACCATCTGTAAGACAGACAGGAAGGCTCTCCAGCAGCCTGGTAACACAATTAACACAAACACACAAACAAACAGTCAAAACATTTGCATCATTTGCAGATCGAATGCACAGTGCTTCTCCTAGGGTTGAAATACAACAGAAAACACTTGTTGGATAACAAATAATGAAGAAATCATGCCCTAAGAAAAGAAGTTAGTTAGCATAGCTTTGATCATCAGGACTTTTCTGGCACCCATGAAATCTTCCCACATAGGTGATCCCTTCTTGAACTCTAAGGATGTCTGCCAGTGTTCATACCACACTAAAGTCATTTAGCAGTCTTTGGGGAAAACTGTTCAAAATGAAGAAATTGGGACCTCCCTGGTAGTCCAGCTAAGACTCCATGCTTCCACTGTCAGGGGCGTGGGTTTGATCCCTGGTCAGGTAACTAAGATTCTACATGCAGCAAGGCTTAAATAAATAAATGAAATGAAGGAATTATATTTAAAGGAAAGGCAGAGAACCAGCAAACTGAAAATTTCAACTTTCTAATCATTAACTGAGCTACTGTTAAGTGGATACAGATCTACATTATCTTGTTATCAGTTAAAGAAGAGAACAGATTGAAAAATTATCCTGCTTCCAAAAAGGTAACAAAAAAATCAAGTTCCAAGGAAAAGAACTTCACGGCCCTCCCTTTCCTCCCATGCTCAATTACATCTGGCCTTGGCGCCAGCCAGGATCATAAAATAGCTGCTATCTGGAGGAGTGAGGCAGGTTATCTTGTAGAATCTAACAGATTTTTAGAGCAAAATGGGCCTTTAAGATTGTCTTGTTAACCACAACTGAACTGACTGTGAGCAGTGCAGGGCATCAAGCTACACTGCCCGATCGGCACGGGGGAAGGACTCTGTGCTCTGCTGGTCGTGCACTTGGGCCTGCAGTGAATCTGACAGTCTATTATACACCTTCCACTTCATGAAGATGACATCCAGTCCCTCTCTCTACCTATGACTTTGAGAAGTCTCCCCTCACTCTCCTGTCTTCCCAAAAACCTGAAGGTCCTTTCCAATTAGATGATTCACTGATGTCTCAGCACCAATTGTTCTGAACATGAAATTACACTTATCTTGTCAGATGCCATCTCCTCCCAACTTCCCTCTGTTACCCTCTAGGTAAAGCATTCCTTATCCTTACTTTCTCCTTCTGTCCCCGTAGTGGTACTTTCCTCACTTGGCCTTGTGTAGAGCTAGGCATATGTCCGAGCCAGGTACAGGGTCTGGGCTAGAGCCAGGTACGGGGTCTGGGCTAGAGCTAGGGCCTTTGTTCCCTCTCATGAGAGGGGAAGTTTCCTGAGAGAAGACTTTGTGAAGGAGAAAAAAAAAGACACAGAATAGGGTGCAAAGGAAAGCATTTAAAGATCCATCTCTTCAATGTCACAATTTTGGAAAGGGTGGACCCTAAACATCAGGCCATGCAAATTACTGGGGACAGTTAATGGCAGATTTAAAGGGGTGGTAATGACAAGTGTTTTCCAAGGACCCCTTTATTTTTTAATGTTTTCTATGATTTGTTTTTTGAAATGTTTGCCATTTCTTATGGAATTCTGCTATTTTTTAAATTTTGTCTATGAGAAATTTAAGGTCTTTTTCTCTTTAGCTTTGTCTCCCACACAGGTTCCTTTCAGAGTAATGAGACATTGAAAGTGTAAAGGGTGTGGAAATAGAGGAGGGAGATGATAAATACACTTCCATACCGCAAGCATTGGTCTTGGTCAATTCAAAGACCAAGCACTAGATAACCTGTTCTTTCAGTAAAGAGTTTCTAGAAATACCTAATTGAAAGATCAACCAAATGTTCTCTCACCACAAAAAGCAGAGTGAAACTATGCTAAGTCCTAAGGAATTAACCTTTCTGCTCTGTTGTTAAGAAATCTTATTCCTAAAGATTCTTTCTCGATATCCTGTTTGTAATTTCTCTGTTTCTTTGACTCTACTTCCCTCTCTCTTTCATCTCTATCTGTCTCTCATACCCCTTCCTCTCTGTTTCCCACCTCTGTTACATATTGCAGTGCCTTGCCTAAGAAAGCTGTGATAGTTCGAACTCTGGGGAATAGCTTCCCAAACTCCTGTGGGGACCACCTCAGTCCCTGCAGAGTGGAGCTGGTGACTGAGACAGGCAGAGATGAGGGTGAGTGTGTCAGGCAGCAGGTGGGTGAACAGTCAAGGCTCTATCCTGGGAGCGACTTCCCTGGTGGTCTCATGGTTAAGATTCTACGCTTCCAACACAGGAAGCCTGGGTGTCTGATCCCTGGTTGGGTAACTAGATCCCATATGCTGCAACTAAGAGATCCCGCATGCCCCAATGAAAATCAAAGATCCCATGTGCCACAACTAAGACCCGGTACAGCCTGACTAATTAACTATTTAATAGTTTTTAAAGGCTTTATGGGGGAATGAATGAGGCTCGTGAAGAACTCAGTGAGGCCCTGCGAGCACAGTCATGTGGTCTAGAGATTCGGCATTAACAACAACCTCCCACAATTAGTCTTACAGGACTGTGACTAGAATCTTTATTTTCTATTTCCTGAACTTCTTGGGAGACTTTTGCCTTGGATTCTGATTAGAAAAGCCTAATCTCTAGTATTCCTTATTGATCTGTAGTTGGCTAATTATTTCCCATGGTTAAATTGTGAGCTGGACAAAGTCTAGGAAAGCTGGTGTTCATTTCTCACTCTTGACCCTCCTCCTAGGTGCTCTAAGTATACCTTATTGGTGAAAGTCTATTCTTGTTTGAAAAACAAGTTATAAGGAAGTAATCCTTGGCCAAAATATTTGTTATTAAGCATTTCAAGGTTTTTTTCTACCTCTTTCTTCTTCTTTTTTTTTTAACTTTTAAGGCAGGATTGGAGAGATTTGGAGTCAGAGACTCCATGAGAAATGACTTCGTGCCTTTAGGGAAAGTATTTTAACCATCTTGAATCTCGAGTCCCACTTCTGCAAAATGGAAGTGATAAGTTAATCTGCCTACAAGATTGAGAGTCTGCCTACTAAATGAAAACAAAAGGGAAAGGAGAAAAAATGTCTGTATAAATGGTAAGATGCTCCCAAAACTTTAGTGCCTGAAGTATAAACATCCTAATATGGATCCTTTTGCTTTTTTTAAAAAGCTATATTGTTCATTTATCATATTTCAGGCACTACTCCAAACCTGACATGTATTTCATTCATTTTCTCATGTAATCCTATCCACACACCTTTGAGGAAAGTACTATTACTATCCCAGTTTTCCACCCAAGGAAACTTAGGCTTAGAAAGATGAAATACTCATAGAGGTTAAACAACTTGCCCAATTGCTGATAAGTGGAAATCTTAGTTTTGAATCCAAACATTGGGTATTTCTCAAGTAGTGCTGAGAACTCATAATCCATAGGTTCCCAAATCCCCTTATCTCCCCTTATCAGAGGGTGCTGATAGGGGCACTGCAGCTGGGGCACTGATTCAGACCCTCAGTTCACATCTCCCCCAGGAAGCTGTTTCAGTTCCTGATTAAAGCCTTCTAGAAGCAAGTATTGCAATAAAGATAAGTTTTGATATAATGGCATTCTCCAGAAAGGAATTAAGGCAACTCTGATAGTAGGGAAGGGCAGCCCAGATGCACTAGCTTTGAACTCTGTAAACTCTGCCTGTGATTCAGTCCATAGGTCAGTTCTCAAGAACTCTTCCAGGCCTGTTGACTTCCAGGCCTAAAAGAATAGAACCTGCCTGCAAGAAAGATGGAACAGAGTGGTGGCCACCATCTCATTTCCCTCCTATCCTCTCCACCTCTGCAAGCCTTTCCAAGGAAACCACTGACCATATCAAAAGAGTAGGAGAAGGGGCCCTGCCTGGGTCAGACAGGGGCATGGAAAGGAGAGGCCATGTCTGAGACATGCAATAAAGGACAGCACAGACGACTGGGAAGCCAGTCTTTGGCGCTAAAGCCCGCTCTCTTTTCCCTTTTCTCCATCCTGTCTTCTTCCTCTCCAGCCTGATCAAAATCTGTCCTCAGGAAAAGATCAGAGATTGGCTGCTTCCCTGGGAACCAAAGTCAGGAAGTAACCATGTAGTTTCTGTAGTTTTTGTGCCCTGTAAAGGGCTTTGCAGAATTGGTGAGCAAAAGAAGGAGGTGGGCTTTGTCATAGTCAGGTTTCTTTTCCCTTTGCCTAGATCAGTCCCTGGCTCTTTAGTTGTTGACTGAACGAATTTTGGAGGCCAAGGAGTCCTTTTCACAACCCTTAAACTGAACATCTATTGGCTCTGGGCTGTGGACGTGTGGGCCACAGAACTTAGATCTTCTGAGCAGAGGAACTTTGGATGCTAAGAGATCCAGGCCTGTGTGGGTGTGAAACCAACACTAAATACTATATCACTACATGTACCCAGGGTGCCCTTTAGCTCCTAGCAGAGATTTATAAGCCTCACTCCAGCCTCCTGTCCCTGCTTCCAAAATTCCAGAATGCTGGCTCTACCACGGGAAGACATGCCCCCACATTTCTGGGGCACAGAGCAAGGGGTCTGGATTAAGACCTCCTCACTGTTAATGCACTGAATCGTGCCCCACTCCCCCTAGTTCAGGCTTCTCCTGTGGCTCAGGTGGTAAAGAATCCACCTGCAATGTGAGAGACCTGGGTTCGATCTCTGGGTTGGGAAGATCCCCCAGAGAAAGGAAAGGCTACCCACTCTAGTATTCTGGCCTGGAAAATCTCATGGGCAGAGGAACCTTGTGGGCTGCAATCCATGGGGTCACAAAGAGTTGGGCATGACTGAGTGACTAACACTTATTTAACCCCCAATTCATATGATGAACCATTAAACCTTAATGTGACTATATTTATAGTAAGGAAGTAATTAAGTTTTAATGAGGTCATAAGGGCAGGAAACTAATCCAATAGGAATATTGTTGTTATTACTGTTGAATACTTTGGCCACCTGATGTGAAGAGACAACTCACTGGAAAAGAACCTGATGTTGGGAAAGATTGAGGACAAGAGGAGATGGCAACAACAGAAGATGAGATAGTTAGATAGCATCACTAACTTAATGGACATGAATCTGAACAAACTCCAGAAGATAGAGAAGGATGGGGGAGCCTGGTGTGTTGCAGTCCATAGGATCGCAAAGAGTTGGACATGACTTAACAACTGATAAACAAATAAACAAAAAATTGTTCTTATAAGATAATACACCAGAGTAGTCACTCTCTCTCTACCATGTGAGGACAAAGCAAAAAGATGGCCATCTGCAAGTCAGGGAGTCCTCATCAGAAAATAAACTGGCCAGCACAAATACATACATACATTAGGTTTAAGCCACTCAGTCTATGGTATTTTGTTATGACAGCCTGAGCAGAACATGACATCTGCTTCCTCTATAATACTTCAGATTTATGCTGAGAGGTTCCGATGAGCAGACAAACCTTCTAGGCCCACTCTTACCCAAGCCAAATTCCTTCCTGTTATATATCTTTTATTCCACACAAATGGATACAACACTGCTTTTTCTTATACTCCATTTCTCCCTTGCCACATCTTAGATATTTTTTAATGGTAATTTTGTTTTTCCAACTTTAACTGAATTTCAGAGTTCTGCTTGTTTTTCCATTTGGGTTTTGCCTTTTTTTTTTTTTTTGCCTCGCTGCATGGCATGTGGAATCTTATTTCCCTGACCAGGGATGGAACCCATGCCCCTGCAGGGGAAGCTGGAGTCTTAACCACTAGACGACCAGGGAAGTCCTGCCATATCTTAGACATTAAGTCGCAAATGAGGCAGACTTTGCAGGACAAGAATGCTTTGAAGATCCAGGCATACCATGGGGCCCTGGTGGTACAGAGAATCTTCTCTCCCTTGGCCTGTCTTGGTCTCATGGTCTCAGCATCAAGAAATTGGGCTTAAGATGTCTCCATTAAAATGGTCATGTTACTTTGGGGTAGGAGAGTAATACTTTTAACACTCTTCAACCATTTAGTAGGTCAGCTGACTCCTGAAGGGAACTGGATAAAGTTCTCTTAAAATAATTGTAGGAAAGAAGGTTCAAGAGTCCTGAGAGGAAAAGCTTAGGAACCAAAACTTATGTCTAAAAGAGAGTGAAGCTAAAATCAGCAAAGCATGTGGCTTGCTAACATGATAGTGCTTCCCGTTTCCCAGGAGATAGAAAACTAATAAAGCCCTTGATGCTGGCACAGCATAAACCTCAGCAAAGGCTAATAAACAATTATAAAGCATTTAAGATAAGACCTTAAATGATTAACTGTTTATCTTGGAAAGTAAACAGGACCCCAGGGTATGGGACCTGATTATAAAGTCATACAGATATATGTGAGGTGAGGCCAGAGTAGGAAAAGGGTGGCAGGAAGGAGCTCTGTTAGAATAGGCTGAAGGAGAAGGGGAGGAGTGTGCAGATCAGTAGTCAGAGACAGGAAGTGGGAGAACTATGTTGACTACAACTGTACCTGTATCACTGCCACGTCTTGGGGTGGTCACAGTGCTGGACAAAAATCACAAAGACTATTGCCCTTTCCAAAGAGATACAACTGCCTAGGAGGAGAGCTAAAATGAGACCATTGGAAACCTATGGGTTTTTCTATAAAGCTGTTATGAAGTGTTATCAGACTCATTTTCTGCATATTTTCCAATCCCAACATTCTGCCTTATTAAAATGCTGGGCCTTTGCATTACCTTGGAAGTACCTTAGGGCAAGTCACCAGTTGTTCTGTACAATTTCAAGATGCACTGTTGTCCAGTGACTGAACTTTAATCGCCTTGCTGGTTTCCAGGAAAGCAGACACCTAAATCACTCAGAATTGACCCAACAATTGTTTCTAAAACTTGCCAGGGTTTCCACTGTCAAAAAACTGCTCATGTATATCTAAATAACTTAAGAATATTTTTAATATAAATAAAGCATTCCAACAATTTTCTTTTTAAGAACCATAAAATCTGTACTATGCCTTTTGAGACCCAAACAAATTAAAGATAATAGGATTGTTAGGGAACTGTTGACCAAAACTACCTGCCCTGGCCAGGCACAACCAGATACAGGTTTGCTTAAGTCTCCCACTTCAGGATGCTTCAAAAGGACACAAAACCAGTGTGGAGCCCAAAAACAATCCAGAGAAAACCAAAGAGGGGCCAAGAAGGGGAGGAGATACCAGTTGATAATATGTCTCACCAACCTCTCAGAAATTCTTGTGCTGAAAACCATCATGACTGAGAGATCCATGCACTACCAGGAAGGGCCTGAGTCAGATCAAATGAAGGCACAACCAGGATGACTGGCCAGAAACAACCCAGAAAGCTAACCCCACCACCATAAAACCTGAGACCGTGAGACACACGTGGCAGAGCAATTCTTCCCAGTTCCTTTACCCTGCTGCTCTCTGCCTGAGTGCCCCTTTTCAATAATGTGTCTCTTTTTTTGTCAGTATGTCTCCTTTGACAATTCATTTCCAAGTATTCTGAAGTGGGACCCCTTCAAGAGCCCACTGTCAGGCCGTTGAAAGAGTCCCATCCAGTGACAGGATGACGCTGGCGATATATAAGAACAGAGGTTTCAAAAATCAGAGGTAAGATGAAAACCAATTTTATTCTGAACAACCTTTTAGTTAAATCATTGAGGGTGTGTCCCCTGCTCTGCAAGGATGGAGTCTTAACCACTAAACCACCAAGGAAGTCCCCAGATGCTCTAGATCTTGATTGTGGAGGTGGTTATACAGTTGTGTATATTAGACAAAAAGCACAAATGTGTGCAATTTACTATTATCAGTCATCATACTTTCTATAGACAAAGAAGCTGAGGGGATAATAGGCGGGGAACAAGAAGACAGTATTAACACATTATTTTCCATTGGCACAGTTTCTTCTGTTTATTTTTTATTTAACTTTCCTTTCTGATTCCTCCACTAGAATATAGGTCTACAAGAGCAATGTATCTGTCTTATTCATTACTATAACCCCAGAAACTAGAACACTACCTGGCACATGAAAGTGAAAGTGAAGTCATGTCCGACTCTGCGACCCCATGGACAGTAGCCTACACCAAGCTCCTCTGTCCATGGGATTTTCAAGGCAAGAGTACTGGAGTGGGTTGCCGTTTCCTTCTCCAGAAAATCTTCCCAACCCAGGAGTCGAACCCAGGTCTCTCACACTGTGGACAGACGCTTTACCGTCTGAGCCACCAGGAAAGTCCATTAATAAATAGTTGATCAAATGAATGAGAATTAATGTGATAAGGACAACATAAAGTGGAAGGGGATCAGAATGAGGGAAGTGCTGGATATAAACTTGAATAATTTTACAATTCTGGAAGTTTATGTCAGTTCTTCCTTGGAGAATTTCCTTTCACTGCAGCAAGAGATGTCTTTCTTCTACAGCATTTCTTGTGTCATTTCTGACTGTTGCTATAAGCTAGTATTTTCTCCCAGCTAAAAAATAGCTTTTGGGGGCAAGAAGTATCATATACAGCTTTGCAGTTTCCCCATGATGTACAGCATTTTAGCTACACTATGCTAGTCTGCTGAATGAATGAATAACTGAAACTTGAGTCCTGAATGTCCAGAGAATCCCTGAGGAATGGGCTCAGTGTTATAGGGGCTAAAGTCAAAGTGGTATATTCAAGAGTTTCATCTGGCCTCAGCATTCTACTTCCACTTCCTGGGGTGCAGTACCTCCTAGTGGAAGTCCAGGGCTGCTGCCTCCTTCCTAAGTGCCCCCAAACATGGGCCCTCAGTGACTCCCTCCCAGAAATCCATCTTCTCCTCAAAACTTCCCTTTCACCCCCATCAATGAAGCCCAGTAGACAATGAGGCCCAGCAGACTCAGGCAGGTCCCTTCTGCTGCTAAGTCACCCCAGTCATGTCCGACTCTGAGTGACCCCATAGACAGCAGCCCACCATGCTCCCTCATCCCTGGGATACTCCAAGGAAGAATACTGGAGTGGGTTGCCATTTCCTTCTCCAATTCATGAAAGTGAGAAGTGAAAGAGAAGTCTCTCAGTAGTGTCCGACCCTAAGCAACCCCATGGACTGCAGCCCACCAGGTTCCTCCGTCCATGGGATTCTCCAGGCAAAAGTACTGGAGTGGGGTGCCGTTGCCTTCTCCGAGGTCCCTTCTACTAAACCCAAAAATTCACAGCATAAATAATGAAGGGCTCCATTAGAGTCAGGTGGTTCTCTCAACCATACCTGCACTTTTCAAACGCTATGGTGCAAATGAATAATCTGTGGAGAATCCTGTTAAAATCAAGATTCTGATACAGCAGTTCCAGTTTGTGGGCCAAGATTCTGAATCTGAACTAGCTTCCAGGTGACACCAAAGGATGCTGGTCCAGTCTGTACTGCACCCTTGTGGTGACTGGCAGCTACAGCAGTCACAACTCCAGATGCACCAAGTCTGACCAGAAAGCCATGGGGGTTGCTTGTTTAAGCAAACACTGTGAAGCATATAGACATATGTTCCCTTCAAGGTTTGCCCCTCGAAGCTTTGCTTGCTTCCTTCCTGATGCTGAGACCCTAGAGAAGAGCTCTGCCTTCCAGCTGGAAGGGGTAGAAGAAGGGACCACATTCCCAGAATCAGAAACAGAAAAATGTGGTTTAAATCAAGAAGTCAAGGGGAGGGAGCTGAGGGCTCAGAGAGGGTGTCCCAGAGCAGAAGTCTCTATGAGGTCATCCCAGGCCAGTGTCTCTAGCTCTCAGCTTTGCCAGCCTGGAAACTCCACATTTTTTCAGTGCACCAAGAGATAAGCAGACTGAAAGGAAATGAATCATACCAACTAGACTCAAAGGTCTAAACAAAATGGCAAAGTAAGAAGAACAAACACCAAATAATCAGAAACTTGTTCAGAGCAATGCTTTTCCCTGCAGGAATGTCTACGTGGGCTAGCATATCATTACCAAAAGTCTGTTTTATGGGCCTGAAATCAGAGCAAGAGGAATCGAGTGAGGGGATATTATGTCACTTTGATAGCTGGATACACCCATCTCCAGGTTATTTGTGTATCTGCCAAGAAGGTCAGCAGTCAGAAGCTAGGAGAACACACTGCCCCTCTGTACCTGGAAACCTTCTGTTCAGCTTTCTTTACCACATTCCCAACCCTAGAAGACACCTCAGTTGCCTTGGATTGGACGTGAATGGCTAGAATGGGTTACGTCCAGTGATGTATGTTTGTGGGTTTTATTTTCTTGGTTGACTCTTTTTGCTCTTAGAAAGTGATTGCACCAGAACTTCTCTCCAGATTCTGGGAGCAGCTCATTGCCCAGCACTGAAGCACCAGCAGGAGAGGAATAGGGGGTTGGAGGGAGGGCCACTGGGGAAAAGCTGGATCCTTTCATTGCTTCCTACCCTAACACCTTATTCCAGGTTGCAGATTTTAAAACCTGTGTAGTTATTTAAGTGGTCAGAGGAACAGAGGTTGTCACATTCCTGTTGGCTGGTTCTTTTTCTGCTCATGATGTTGATTTTCTATATGGACAACACTTAAATCAGTGTCCAAAGTTGGGCAAATTGCTCAGGCTCACCTTTCCTCATTCCATTCTCTTGTGGCCTGAGTTGTCCTGTTGTGTGGCTTTACATTCATCAAATTTAGGGAAGTGGCAGTAAGGAGACCTGGAAAATTGTAGCACTCCACAGTGTCCTGCTTTTACAGGGTTCAGTATGCCTTTGTAGACAGATTGTCAGTAAAGGGAGCACAACCCCACTTCTTCCTGACTTACTTTGCCACTCTCCGCCCTCCCTGCTCCCCCCCCCGCCCCCAGGTTCTCTGGGAGAAGCTGGAGGGACTCATTGTCCTATCTCATTCCCTCCTTGACAGTGATACAGCGGCTGCCCAGCCACCTGAAAGCTAACTCCAAAACTTACTCCGTTTGCCTGTTCCCAAATGACAGACTCAAATTTGCTGAACCTGGATAAAGTGCTCACAAAACAAAAGTAATGAATAATATTTGCTTTAAACCTGAGGTAGGTTAGAGGGAAAAAAAATCCTCAAGGAGAAAAAGCCCTCCCACCTAGAAGGCTGAGGAGAAGGAGGCCACAAACTCTCTTCCCCAACCTCACAGTGGCTACCGGTACCAATTCGTCCAGGGCGGTCAGATTTTTCACTAGTCACAGTGTATTGTCTAATCTTCACTCTTCTAATTCTTAATAAACGTTTGCACAGTGTTCCTATAATCCCTGCACTCCAAAGTATTGACTAGCAAGTGTGAGGCTTTTTTTGAGAACCCAAAATATGATTTCACCACTGATAGCAAATGAGGAAAGAGAATGAGTAGTTACAACACGAACAACCTCCCAAAATTAAAGTCTCATAACACAGAAGATGACGTTTGGCTGACTCACTGAAGCCCCTGGGTTCACTTTTTGCCTAGTTATTAATATAATTTCAGCCCTGACCTAATGTCCAGAAGCAGTTAGGGAACAACCGCAGTAGAATATGGCTTCCCAAGTCTAAAAAAGACGTCCCTGCCGTGTCATTGTTGCCACAATGCCGTGACTCGGATTCGAACCGAGGTTGCTGCGGCCACAACGCAGAGTACTAACCACTATANTCAATTTAGGTCTTTCACTTGTATAATTTAACCTGTTTAAATTTGAATAATTATTGATACGGAAGGACTTACTATTGTCATTTTGTTCATTGTTTTCTCAGTGTTTTATATATCCTCGCTTTGCATTTTTCTCTCTTGCTGTGTTCCTTTGTGATTTGATGATTTTCTGTAATGGTTTACTTGGATTCCTTTGTCTTTATTTATTTTTTAGTATCTATTGTAGGTTTTTGCTTTTTGGTTACCACAAGTCTTTCATATAACATAACAGTCTGTTTTAGGCTGATAACTACTTAACATCAATTACATACAAAATCACTACACTACTACTCTTCACCCTCACATTTTGTATTTCTGTTGTCATTATTTACATCTTTTCATAGTGTGTACCCATTAATGAATTATTGTAGTCATATTTTTAAAAAATATTTTTGTCTCATAACCTTTATACTAGATTTACAAATGATTTATATACCTCAGGCATACAATGGCTCTAGGTGTGTGTTTTGGGAGATGTTCAGTGTCTCACTGGCTCAGGCAGTTGCAACCAACAATGTCAGCAGCTGTGTGATCTTTGGCAACTAGAACTGTGATGAGGCACGGTGACTGCAAGGTCTGCTGTGGTTCTCAGCAGTGGCTCCAGGTTCAGCAGTGAGAAACTGAAGCATCTAGCAGTGATGCTTCAGAGTGATTGTGTGCTCACACATGGTGGCAGAGGCTAGCTGTGGGGCATGAATGCAAGGTTGGGGGCTGACAATAGGAGTCATAGCTGGCTGCATGCATGTGTTTACCTGCATGGTCCAGGGTCAGCTGTAGGGGACAGGGTGGAGAGACTTAAGCAGCTGGAGCCAGTGAACTTGAAAACCTATAGGGCCCTTGGGGTGAACACTGCCATGAATCTAACACAACTGTGCTGGTTGCTGGTTTCCTTAGTAGTGAAAGCGGTTAAGAAGCAGGCCTACAACAGACCACTGGGTCCTGTGGCTGGTCTCACCATGTGGCTGATACTGATAACTCTTGCCATTCTAGTAGCATATCCAAAGTCTCAGCTATGCTTGTATTCC
>SJYX01010488.1:6357-18970 GCA_006410675.1 Oreotragus oreotragus | reverse complement strand
GACCTTTGTTGGCAAAGTAATGTCTTCGCTTTTTAATATGCTGTCTAGGTTGGTGATAACTTTTCTTCCAAGGAGCAAGTGTTTTTTAATGTCATGGCTGCAGTCACCATCTGCAGTGATTTAAATTGGATAGGCCCCTAAAAAGTACAATATTAAGAGCATAGGCTTCTGGGTTAAGACAAATTTGGGTTGCAATCCTAGCTCTGCCCTTATTAGCTGACCTCAAGATGTCTCAATTTCTTCATCTATAGTGAGAGAAATGATGCTTACTTCATAAATTATTTTGAGAGTTAAACAAAACAAGGGCTGTAAAGTATTACAATGCCTGGCTCATTGTTGTCACTGCACAAGGCTACTTGTTACTGTTATAGGTGAGTAGTGGTGACACGCATGGTGATGGTAGTTATTGTTGTGGTGGCGAGGAAGCCGTGGAGACACAAAGATGACCAAAATAAGGTTTCTAAGCTCAAAGGATTCAAAAATATGGAGATGAACCATGAACTACAGTGTGTCACGTTAAGTGCAAACAAAATGTTACTGGGGCAGAAACAAAAGTGTATTTACTTCTGGGCAGCTGGTCAGAAAAGACTTACCAGGGAAGGCTATGGTCACGTGAAGCGGGAGAGGTAAGTTAAGATGTCACCGGGCAGAGGAGCGGGTGAATGGTGGGGCTGTCCTAACCGAGGTAAGAGGCGCAGTCTGAGAGCTTGGGGCATGTGTGGCAAGCAGGGGAGGCGGAGGAAAATACAGAATGTGGCTGGAAAGCATACCCAAACAAGCTGGGGAGGGTAAGGGCCCTGAATGTAACATATAGGGTTTTACTGTGTGTGGTGGGAGAACCACTGGAGCTTTTTGGGTAAGGGGTGCTGGACTGTTGTCATGAAAACCCCACGAGGCCAGGGTGTAAGCAGGCAAATGGGTAGCTTGTGGGGACCACGCAAAGGACACTGAGGATTTCAACTTTTTAACCACCAGCTGTGTCCAGGCCCTCCACCTCTTATTCCGGAGTTTCTCTGCACCAGACTGTGGGCTCAGCCACTCAGTCATGTCCAACTCTTTGCGCCTCATGGACTGTAGCTCACCAGGCTCCTCTGTCCATCTCTCTTGCATCTCCTGCGTCAGCTGGGTGATTCTTTACCATTTAGCACCACCAGGGGAGCCCTCACCCACCTATGTAGACTCAGCTTTTTTACCTCAGGCTGGCCCAGAAGGCGCTCTGCTTACCAGAACCTTCTGGCTACCAAAACCCCCTTGAAGATGAGGCTTCCTGCGCACACTGGGCGGTACCGTATGTGCATGATGTCGTGCAGGCGAAGAGCCCCGGGTGGCCCGCACGCAGGACTGCACTTAAACATGAACTGCGGGTGTTAAAGGCGAGTCACTGCACCTCTCCCTGTACTCTGTTGCCTTTTGGGGATATAAGAAAAAGACATGAAAGTTTCAATTCACTTTTCTTTAAAGGACACACTAGTCAAAATGGGGTTCTTCTACAGTTCGCGTGTGTGTGCTCAGTTGCTTCGGTCAGATCCGCCTCTTTGTGACCCTATGCACGGTAGCCTGCCAGGCTCCTCTGTCCGTGGGGATTCTCCAGGCAAGCATACGGGAGGAGGGGGGGGTGGTTGCCATGCCCTCCTCCAGGGGATCAGACCCACTTCTCGTATGTCTCCTGCATTGGCAGCCGGGTTCTTTACCACCAGCAAGTGCCACCTGGGAGGCCCCTTCTGTTCATGTCTTACTTAATCTAACTAGTTTAGTTAGGACTCACACTTCTTCCATTTGTAGTATCAAGGAAGAAGAAAGTGTTTTCAAAGGATCTTCTTTAGTTCTCAGAAAGTGATTTGAAGATGGGCTGAAATTTAAATCAAGCAGACCACACAGTGGCTCCTGGTGGTCATGCAGTGGTGACGAGGGCCCGCGCCCACCTCCTGCAGTTACCTCGGAGGCGATGGAGGTAAAGCTGCTACTGAAGTGCACGTGCTTCTGCATCTCGCTGCCGTTGGCTGTCAGGAGCCAGGCGCCGAGGGCCTGGTCTTCACCAGCTGACTGGTTGCTGTGGCTCTGGTTGGGCAGGAGCTCGGCCAGGTCCCAGTGGTAGGACGGTGTGGCCCCGACCAGCGCAATGAGGATGGCTTCCGTGGCCACGTAGAGCTGAAAGAGGAAATACACAGAGCCATCTAGGCTGGAAAGGCAATTGGCACGCTTACAAACCTCCAACGAGCAGTCTCGCTTTTGAGTCTGTAGGAGCTACAGAAATGAGACGCTTTAGAAACAAAGGAGAAAATGGAAGGAAGCTTCCTGATCTACCCCAAACGGAACCGTCAGCTATCGCATCTGTAAAGCACCCTGTACTTCCTTCAAAGGGTTTTCCTGCATTTGAGATACATCGGATTTGAGGACACAGCACAGAATGGCTCCACGCTCGCAGGGAGCATCACCTGCTCTGACTTAGACTAACATGCTAGTTATTTTCTCCTCAACACCACTCATTAGTCCAGATAAGCAGTTGCCAGGGCCCAGGAGTGTCTTGGTCTCAGATTCATGATCTAAACAAGAAAACATGTTGTGGCATAATTAATGTTTCCAAAAACAATATGTGTGTGTACATAAATATGAATCAACAAGATCACACAGTGCCTCCAGGTGGACTGTGTGTGTATATATATATATATATATGAGAGAGTTAACTCAGGCAGGGTGATAAGCAGTCCAAGCCTAAGGCCCCTCTAAGGAGGACGTAGACATTCTTTTGCCTTAGTCAAGTGGGCCTCATGGGCAGCAGTATCTCTTGTTCAAGTACATGCTTTTTTTTTGAGCTTTGGATGTATGCTATGGGAGAAGTGAAGTGAAGTCGCTCAGTCGTGTCCAACTCTTTGTGACCTCATGGAATGTCACCTACCAGGCTCCTCCATTCATGGGATTTTCCAGGCAGGAGTACTGGAGTGGGTTGTCATTTCCTTCTCCAGGGGATCTTCCCAACCCAGGGATCAAACCCGGGTCTCCCACATTATAGGCAGACGCTTTACCCTCTGAGCCACCAAAGAATCCCACACTGTGGGAGAAGGTCTGGGCAAAATTTTCACAGCCTTGAGGTATTTTCTTTTCTATTCTCAGCAGCTAGCAGAAAAGTATAGAAGGCTCCACTTAAACTAGTGAGGCAGGTACTCTCCTGCCCACTTCCAGTGCCTCTATCCCTGTTACTTTAATAAAATCTACACAAAGCTCTGAGTGATTGAGACTGCCTTTGGTCCCGGAGTTAAATCTTCTCCTTGGGAGACCATGAATCCGGCAGCACTGACCACTGTTCACCATAAGCTGTTGTCTATGTGTGTGTGTATATACACATACACACACATGGGGGAGGAAGGACGCATGCTCTGTTAAAGCGAGGAAGTATTATATGCATTTGAGTAGGTACGAAGGTATCCTATACAACTTACAAGATGTAAACAACTCAAAATCCTAGGTGCTCACCCAGGCTTTTAGCTGTAACTGTTGTTTAATCTAAATGGAGCTTCCCTCTAAAGAAAAAATATCTCATTCATTCAATCAATGATTATTTATTGAGCATATATGACATTTGTCACTGAATGTTTTGGGCTTTATGGCTATTCACAAAGCCATATTGGGTTTGTAAGATGTTGAGCTCTGTACAAACTTTTTATGCTATAGATCCATTTTAATTTTTTTTCCATTTAACAACTTTTTATTTTATATTGGAGTATAACTGATTAACAGTGTTGTAATAGTTTCAGGTGGACAGGGATGGGACTGAGTCATACATATTCATCTATCCATGATCCCCCAAACTTCCCCCCTATCCAGGAGGCCACATAACATCAAGCAGAGTTCCTGTGCTATACAGTAGGACCTTGTTAGTTACCCATTTTAAATATAACAGAGTGTACATGTCCATCCCAAAGTCCCTAACTATTCTTTCCTCCCAATCCTTCCCCCCACAACCATTAAGTTCACTCTCTATGAGTCTGTTTCTGTTTCGTAAATAAGCTCATTTGTGAAATTTCTTTTCAGATTCTGCATATAAGGATCGTCTTATATTTCTCCTTTTCTACCTGACTTACTATAGATCCATTTTATATTACTCTTGTGATGATTATTTCAAGTTTAAATTTTATTAGGAAAATACAGGAAGTCTGTTCCATTGTGAAACAATCTTATTCTAAGAAATTAACACTACTTAAAAAAAATTTAAGCTAAAAAATTATCGCTATTAACTTAGAACTTAAAGTCTTAGAATACCTTTAAACAGATTAAGCATTTAAAAAACACAAAGTATATGATTTCTGTATAGTACCTAGTAACACCTAACTGGATGGATGAGTTGACCAAGGCATAAAAAGGTGGAGAGACTTGCTCACAGATTTATCTCCACTGCCAGGGAACTCCCAGCTCCTTCCACACCATTCTGGAGGAGCATGTTCAGCTGTTAAGTGGATAAGCTGAAGCACCAAAGGCAGAGTAATTTATCACAAGCAGATGATGGAATTACTGTCAAGAGAAAAGAAGTCATGACATTGTGTGTGTCATAACAGAAAGCTAAAACCCAAGATGTGATTTTTCCCGTCTGCCAAGGCTGCAAGGATGTAAGCAGTCCCAACCTATTGTGAGTCCAATGACTGTAGGCCTCTGGAGATGCAAATTCACCAAAGGTCAGTCTGTGTGTGTGATTTACTGTAAAATGCAAAGGAAAACATGCTTCTAGACTTATATTGCTTCTTGGCCTCTATTTGTATATTATTAAGGACATTTTCAGAACAGGAGGCAATCAGCTTACAAAAATGAAAACCTTAATAATTGCAAGAACAGCATTTAGCAGCAGCTATAATTACAAAGCCACTTGCACCCATTTTAGTAACTGCCCTTCCTGATTACAACCTGCTGAAACTTAATTCATGGGTGAAATAATGAAAAAAATACAGCAAAGGGAACTCAGGAGATGAGGCAGAACACATGTTCTGGTAAATGCACAGCCTTCAATCCAGCAAAGCCAACTAACGGTATTTTCTCTCTAAATATGCTCTTTTCTGCTTTGGTTTGTACCACTGACTTTTCCTGGAAAGCACTTTCTCCTGCTGTCAATGTCCTGACTCTTTCCCCACCTCTGAGATGTAACTCAGATACCCCTCCTTCACCCCACCTACCAGCCCCTTCCCTTCAACCCCCCAGAAGCCCTCTCCTGCTTCCACTCACTCTGAAAACTCAATCGAGACCTTTCTTAGAACCCATATCACTTTCTTCACTGACTATACATTTATGTATTTACTTACTTTAGTTTTCTCTACTGAAATATACTCTCTGAGGGCAGGATCGACATCAGATTCACTTTCAGGTTCCCGAAGCAAGAAACTAAGGGCCCAAATAGATGATATCACACATTCACCAAGTCAGTGGATGAATGAAGGGCCAGAACGGGAATACTAATAATAGCAGCTAGCACTTCTCTAACTATATAAAAGGCACCATTCTAAGTGCATCTTATTTTTATCCGGATCAATCTAGGATAAGTAATGTTCTAAGTAAAGGAGGAAATCCTCCAAAGGATCCTCTACTCTGAGGCATATTTCACTGTGGAGACTCTCATTCCTGGAAGAAACTACAATGTATAGAAAAGAGTTAAAAAACAAAACAACAAAAAAAAGAGGTGGAGCTGATACATAACACAGGAATGTAACACAGGGAGCAGTAAAACCTAGCTAACTGGTATTATCTGTATCATTCTTACCTTCTGCAGGTTGAGTAAATACTTCCTCCTTTCCCACTTTCTCTGCCCTCCTCCTCCCACTCCGCAATGTTCTCATTAGCCCCATGCGCGCACACACACACCCGCCTCAGGGAACACACACGGCCACGGCTTTGTGTCACCAGAGGGGTCAGAAACTTGCAGCTCTTCCCTCGGTGCCACCTCCTCCCCCCACCTCCCATCACCTCATCTTCCCTCCAGTCCCTCCGGCAGCCCCCTCCTGCTTCTGCTCACCCGCTAAAGATCCACCTAGACCCTTCCTGGAACCCATATCATTTGCTTCACTGCACTATGCTTATGTATAACACAGTATCAGCCTTTCTGTCTGTGACACAGATGGCCACCTGGCTTTGCTAAAGATAAAACAGACCGAGTAGCCTGCAATGATATGCATGAGGCAAGCTAACTATGAAAGGTGATAGGGATACCAGGGTGCAACCTGCAATGATATGCATGAGGCAAGCTAACTATGAAAGGTGATAGGGATACCAGGGTTAGGTAAAAGTGGAGATGCTTCAACTCTGCATACAGATTACTGTTAGGTCCTTTACACCAGAGCCACAGACATGGGACACACGGTCCTGTGAAGTCAAAGATGGTTTAGCCCTTAGCTAGTCAGAGGGATGTGCCACCTACGCAAGAACACAGAGTGGTTTTCCCCAGTTTGCCTTCTCCAGCTGTGACAGTGTCCCAGAGCTCTCATCCTGCTTCTTCCACCGAGGACAAACACTTTCCTGTCTTCCCTCTGCTGTGACACCGTGCACATTCACCATATAGCCTTGTCTAGAGAATCACACCCATCTGCAGATGGGCCTTAAAGCCATGATGAAAAAAACCACCATCCACTCTCCTTCGGAGTGGGACTAACAACATCTCAAATAAATCATCATCCTCACTGGTGCTACCTCCAGGGAAGGAAAACAAGTGCCACAGATGGCCGGATTGTTGTTTCCCTCTTGGTATAATTATAATTAGAAAAGTGACTAAGATGCACTGGGGGATTGAAATTTTAAAAGTTTCAAAAAGTGAACGTTTTAGAAGTAATTTTATACTAACAGCATTATATGCTTTTATCATGCTCAGGAAATGAAAAATGTCTCCCATAAATTAGCTCATCCCGGTATCTTGCGCTGTGATGTCATGGTAAATGGGATGTTTATGTTCTAAGTAGGAAAGACGAGCCACAGGCAATTATGTAACACACTGATGGCAAAACCGGGACGAGACTGGGAGCCACCTAACTTTGGGGCCAGAACTTTTTTCAGAGAAAAAGTTGGGAGAGGGGAAACAAAGGTGCCTTCATGGTGGTCATCACTGTGAATATTTTACGCACTTAGTACTCACTTATCTAATTGACTCAACCAAAAGCATTATATGAGCATGACCACATCACGAAGGCAGCACTAAACGCCCATGGCCCAGCACAAGTAGGTGTCCACTAAGTATCTGTGGGGTGACTTACTGATAATATTTTTGGGGGTCACACCACACAGCTTTGTGGGATCTTAGTTCCCCAACCAAGGATAGAAACAGTACCCCTGCACTGGAAGCACAGAGTCACAAACAGTGGACCACCAGGGAATTTCCTGATACTATTTTTTTGTTTGTTTTTTATTCATCTTTTGGCAGCACTGGGTCTTCACTGCTGCACGTGTGCGTCTCATTACGGAGGCTTCTCTTGTCACACAGTATGGGCTCCAGAGTGCGGGCTCAGTAGTTGGACCGGTTTAGCTGCCCTGAGGAATATGGGGTCTTCCTGGGCCAGGGCTTGAACCTGTGTCTCCTACATTGGCAGGCAAATTCTTAACCACTACACCACTAGGGAAGTTCCACTGACACTATTTTTTGTGTTTAAAATTTTTAATTATGCTCTAAATATCTGGTGTCTCTAAGTCCCATTTCCTCCCTGATTCTTATCTACATAATCCCACCAGATCGGTCTCCTTGATGCAGTCCTCATGAAACTCTTCTGGTTAAATCATATTAATGGATAAATAATAGATGTCCTAGCATCCAGATCTCCACCACTTGGCACAACTGCTACCTTATCCACATTCGAGCTTTCTGAACTAGCCTGTTGAATTCCCCAAACAGGACTTTTCACAGTGTGCTGTGAAAAGCATATGCAATCTGTACACCTGAGTCTGAACTGCAGCTCTAGTAAATTTCCAGCAAATCAAAACCTTTCTAAACTTCATGTTTCCTTCTAGTAAGACTGGACACTGGCAGTACATCTTTATCTAACTCATTCATATCTAGCTAGCCTATTCTGAAGGTCAAAGGGGGTATTTCTTTAGCCAACAATGTAGAGTAAATCATAGAGCTCCACCCAAACAGCACCTATCAGAGCCTCCCAAACTTTACCTTGCAGAGACTGGTTCTGCAGGCCGGGATGGGACCTGAGATTCTGTTTTTCTAACAAGCTCTGGCGGTGTCAGTGTTGATGGCTTGGGCTACACCTTGTGCAGCAAGGGTCTAGGGTATGCCCTCTTCTGTACTTTCTCCAATGCTGTCTCCCCACCTGAAATGACCTTCCTGCTTCTCTCTAAAGCCAACCTTCAAAGTTTAGCTCGAGCTCAGTCCTTCTTCTGAAGTTTCAACAAATCACTCTGGACCATGCTGATGTCTCTTTCTTAATTAATTAATTTTTTAACTGAAGGATAACTGCTTTACAGAATTGTGTGGTTTTCTGCCAAACATCAACACGAATTAGCCACAGGTATACATATGTCCCCTTCTTTTTTAATGTCTAAACATTCAATGGTTCTATTACTTACTGCTGCTGCTAAGTCGCTTCAGTCGTGTCCGACTCTGTGTGACCCCAGAGATGGCAGCCCACCAGGCTCCCCCGTCCCTGGGATTCTCCAGGCAAGAACACTGGACTGGGTTGCCATTTCCTTCTCCAATGCATGAAAGTGAAAAGTGAAAGTGAAGTCGCTCAGTCACATCTGACTCTTAGCGACCCAATGGACTGCAGCCTACCAGGCTCCTCTATCCATGGGATTTTCCAGGCAAGAGCACTGGAGTGGGGTGCCACTGCCTTCTCCATTACTTACTGGGAAAATATTATTTTGCATCATTATTTAACAGTATAGATAGAGTTACATTTTCCTTTGCTAATGACTGATCATCTTCTGAAAAGAAACCCTGACCTGTACTTCTATATCCTTTCAAGAAAACCAACAGACTACTGTGTGTCTAACAGTCTAAGATACATTTTGTTAATGAATTCCTTGCATAATGTGGCACAGAAAACGACAATGGATTAAAACCCAGTCATTCTGGGACCAGCCAGTAATTAAGATTTTGGACACATATTTGATATGCATCTGCTTCACTCTCAGTCTCCCAAATTAAATGGAAATGCCACCACCTGACCACCTCCCTTCTGTTACTTTAGTGTACTTTAAAAAAAAATTTTAGTGAGCAGCAACACTTCACAACACCGTGTATCATGAGCCTCGGGTGATCACAATGATGAACAAGAAACAGTGGTTTTCTTCTGAGCACATACATTCAGGTGAGGACAACAAATACACCCCAAAATATAAATACAAGGCACATTTAGCAAATGCTCTATTAGCCAGAGTAGAAATGAAATTAATGAGAACATAAAGAAAGCAGATGCTAATTCTAACTCAGGGAATAAAGAGAAAGGTTGCAAATGTGACATCTGAGCTAGGCAGAGAAAGACTGGGAGGGGTTTAGTCAAAACAAAAATCAAGGAAGGGGGATTCCGTGGTGGCTCAGTGGTAGAGAATCCACCTGCCAATGCAGGAGACTTAGGTTCTATCCTTGATCCCAGAAGATCCCACATGCCTCAGAGCAGCTAAGACCAAGTACCGCAACTACTGAGCCTGTGCTCTAGAGCTGGGAGCCACAGCTAATGAGCCCACGGGCCGAAACTAGAGAAGGGCCCGAGCAGCAATGAAGACCCAGCACAGCCAAAATAGAAAATGAAATTATTTTTTAAAAATCAGGGAAAGAATTCTTAAGCCAAAGAAGAAGTCCAGTCAGAGCCAGGAAAATAAAGAACACATTCTTAGTGTTCTTTGAAGAAGTAGTTCAGGGCAGGCTCAGCTTTTGCCAAACTTCAGTCACCTGAGTAACCCCAGCTGCAAGAGTGCTACACGCCCATTTCTGCTTTTTATTTACTTAATGGTCTGCTTTTAAGTTGGCTCAAATTTTTTTTAACTTAAGTGAACCTACAGAGAAATAAAAGTGTATATCAATACAAATATAACCATCCAGATGTAACTATAGACACCCTGTTACAATGTAAGTGCTAGCTAGAATATTTTTATTTAAGGTAGGACACAAGAGATATTTTGGGGCAAGTTTTGGCAGGGAGGCATGAAAGCAAGGGAGCATGCTCAGAAGGTTGGGGTCAGTGCTTTTGTGCCTCACAGCCACCGTCACATCTCTGTTTGCCTCATTTGGACCTGCTTCTGATCTATACTCCCGTGGACCCTCCTTCAGCTGTTCTGATTCCTGGGTCAGATGTGTGTTTAGTTCCATGATGGCATTTGCTTCATCAAGGTTGCAGGCAGTGAGAATGACACTGATTCCAATCAATTCTGATGGGCTCCAGGCTGCCTTCCCTGCAGACTTCAAGCTCCAGCTTCAAACACAGAGACAAAAGCCTTACAGAGACCGCCAAATCAGCTCCCACAGTGGTATAAGGTCAAATCCTCAGAACAAATTTTTCACTGATACATACATAATCGTATACATATATACAACACAGATACACACATATATACAAACATGTATCTCTATCTAGGGGTTCTGTTTCCTCTTTCTCTGCTTGAACTATGACCAGCACAACCTTAGACAAACATGGTAAAGTACAGGCATTTATTAAACCTGGAAGTAAGTATACGTGTTTGTGATATTATTCTCTGTATTCTGTTTGAAATGTTTCCTAATTTTTGAAAGTTTTTTTAAAAAAATGAGTAATAGGGGAGTTCCCAGGTTGCCTGGTGGCTAAGATCCTAGGCTTTTACTGCTGCAGCCTGATGGGAGGCTGAGATCCTGCAAGCCATGAGGTATGGCAAAAAAAAAGAAAGAAAATGAATAATAAATGCAATAAAAACAGAATAATGTTGTTCAATCCTAACTAGGTAATGTTTTTATACAAAGTCTGAATCTTCCTTAATTCTGGTTCAGTCCCTTTGTTAAAAGAGGTATTTGCTAATGTTTTGAGAAGTGCTAGCACTTTCTTCTTAAATAAACAAAAGGATTCAAGGATTCAAAAGGGAGTAACTCTCTTATTTTATGCATTAATGCTATTTAATAATATTTCCATACATCACCTAAATCTACCATGCAGTCCATTCCTTGGGATGTCAGAGAATGCAGAAAGCTGGAAGATCAGAAATAAATGATGTGGTGGTTGCCAGGGCTTGGGAAGGAGAAATAGGCAGAGCACAAAGGATTTTTAAGGCAGTAGAAAGACTAAATACGATACTATAATAGTAGATACATGTCATTATAAGTTTGTCCAGGCTCACAGAATGTCCATCACCAAGAGGGACCCCTAATGTAAACTGGGGACACTGGGCAGTGATGTGTCAGCCTGGTCTCATCAGCTGTAACAAGTGTACCACTCTGATGGGGGATGTTGACAATGGGGAAGATCGTATGTGTCCAGGTCTTCCCTTGTGGCTCAGACTGTAAAGAATCTGCCCGCAGTGCAAGAGACCTGAGTTCAAACCCCGGGTTGGGAAAGCCCCTAGAGAAGGCAATGGCTATGGCAACCCACTCCAGTACTCTTGCCTGGAGATGTAGGGGAAATCTTTGTACCTTCTGCTCAACTTTGCTGTGAACCTGACACTTCTCTAAAAAATAAAGTCTACATAATTCTATGCTAAAAAAAAAAAAGAAAGAAAGAAAGAGCTGATGTAGAATAATATAGAATCAAGAACAAAAGTGAGAGGATGTCCCTGAACAGAAAGCAGAGGCATGTTTTCCTCTTGGACACTGTGGAGAAACATAGACAAGAACAAAAAATTAATTCTGAAGTTAAAGGAAAGGATGATTAGGAAGTTTATATCCATAACCTCTATCTCATCCATCAAGCTGAGACAAAGAAGATCTGGGGGAAATGAGAGGAACCAAATCATCAGAAATTTGGGCTTAAAAAGAGTGGTAAAACTGACTGGAGGAAGTGACTGAGTCAAAGGATGACCCAGAAGTCATGAGTTCCAGAACACTGAAAAAGAGGAACCAACCGATCTACATTTGCAACAGAAGAGAACTGGAATAAGCAAATTATGATATGGCCACACACTGGGACACCATGCTGCAGCCTTTAAAAAATATGGAGTTGTTAATCTGTGAGTACAGCAAGATATTCACAATGTTATTGACAGACAAAATCAGGTGAAGATAAAAATTTCTGCACAAAGGACAAATGTACATATTTATAAAATACAAAGTCGGGAAGCTCATCTATATGCCAAAGGGTGAGCATATTTTACTTCTGGGTGGCAGAAGTTCTGGTAATTTTTTTTCCTATATCTTCTCTTTTTTTTTACAGCCACCATATACTGTTTGTTGAGCACCATACAATTTCCATTAGTGCAGACGTTAGTTTCTGTTTAAGTGTTTGGTCAAGGAAATGAGAAAGGAGATTTCTGAGCTGTGTGTGTCTTTGGATTTGACGGCTCCTTCTTCTAAGGCAGCCTCTAGCTGTGGGGATGGATCAAGCCAGTATTCTGACAATCCCAAAGTCAACACTAACACAATGCCAACTAACTGATAGGCACAGGGCAACTTTAAGAGATTCTGACCTTGCAAAACCAATGAATTAAAGTCACGATCCAGCCATTTCCAAGAGCACAAAGAAAACTG
>SJYX01010487.1:307650-332884 GCA_006410675.1 Oreotragus oreotragus | reverse complement strand
CAAAATGGATTAAAGATCTAAATGTAAGACCAGAAACTATAAAACTCCTAGAGGAGAACATAGGCAAAACACTCTCAGACATAAATCACAGAAGGATCATCTATGATCCGCCTCCCAGAATACTGGAAGTAGAAGCAAATATAAACAAATGGGATCTAATTAAAATTAAAAGCTTCTGCACAACAAAGAAAAATATAAGCAAGGTGAAAAGACAGCCTTCTGAATGGGAGAAAATAATAGCAAATGAAGCAACTGACAAACAACTAATCTCAAAAATATACAAGCCACTTATGGAGCTCAATTCCAGAAAAATAAATGATCCAATCAAAAAATGGGCCAAAGAACTAAATAGACATTTCTCCAAAGAAGACATACGGATGGCTAACAAACACATGAAAAGATGCTCAACGTCACTCATTATCAGAGAAATGCAAATCAAGACCACAATGAGATACCACTTCACACTAGTCAGAATGGCTGTGATCCAAAAGCCTGCAAGCAATAAATGCTGGAGCAGGTGTGGAGAAAAGGGAACCCTCTTACACTGTTGGTGGGAATACAAACTAGTACAGTCACTATGGAGAACAGTGTGGAAATTCCTTAAGAAATTGCAAATAGAACTGCCTTATGACCCAGAAATCCCACTGCTGGGCATACACACTGAGGAAACCAGAATAGAAAGAGACATATGCACCCTAATGTTCATTGCAGCATGGTTTATAATAGCCAGGACATGGAAACAACCTAAATGTCCATCAGCGGTTAAATGGATAAGAAAGCTGTGGTACATATACGAAATGGAGTATTACTCAGCCATTAAAAAGAATACATTTGAATCAGTTTTTATAAGATGGATGAAACTGGAACTGATTATACAGAGTGAAATAAGCCAGAAAGAAAAACACCAATACAGTNACTGCCTTATGACCCAGCAATCCCACTGCTGGGCATACACACCGAGGAAACCAGAATATAAAGAGACACATGTACCCCAATGTTCATCGCAGCACTGTTTGTAATAGCCAGGACATGGAAACAACCTAGATGTCCATCAGCAGACGAATGGATAAGAAAGCTGTGGTACATATACACAATGGAGTATTACTCAGCCATCAAAAAGAATACATTTGAATCAGTTCTAATAAGATGGATGAAACTGGAACCAATTAATTGATTGACTGTTACCGTGAATGTGCTTCATGGTGTAGTTTCTTGGCAATTTTGCAGCACCCCCAGGAACATCACTTGTATTCATTTGTCAGCTATGAAGGGTCAAAGTTGTTTACCAAGAGAGGCCACGGAAGAATAAAAGTGGAATTAAAAACGGAGTCCAGCACCATGAAAGCTGAAGCAACCTCTGAAAGGCTCCTTACTGCTCACTTGCTAGGAGTCCAGGCTGATCATCAGTCTACTGAACTGGCTGATCCATCACACTATGTTAATACATTAGATAGATGGATAGATAGCATAGATGTGTGAACATATAATATATTTTTGAGATAAAGAGCACTATAATGAATATGTGTTATATAGGGCAGCACTAAGTGAAAAAAAGGCTCCAAATGAACTCATCTACAAAACAGAAAATTACAGATGTAGAAAATAAGCTTATGGTTACTGGGGAGTAGAAAGGGAGAGATAAATTGGAAGACTGGGATTGGTACATACACACAACTATAAATAACATAGATAACTAATAAGGACCTGCTGTATAGCTCAGGGAACTCTACTCAGTACTCTGTAATGACTTATATGGGAAAAGAACCTAAAAAAAAGTGGGTATAAGTATATTTATAACAGATTCACTTTGTTGTACACTTGAAACTAATGCAATATTGTAAATCAACTATATACCCCAATAAAAATTTTAAATAAATAAAAGCTGATAACACTTAAAAACAAAGAATATGAAAAACTATATATGTAAAAAAATAAAAAATCAAATTTGACTTCATTAGATGTGAAAAAAAGTACATCTCAGTATATATAAGCATATGGATTCATGAAAGTATATGGGTAAGAAATTTGAAGTGACTAAGTGGAGTGTGCATGGCATTGAGGAGTAAGAGATAAAATTGGAAAGGTTAAATTCTGTATTATTTGTGAATGCCACACTGTATGTTATAATGACAAGTGTGCACTATATTGAGCTTCCCTGGTAGTTCAGCTGGTAAAGAATCCGCCTGCAATGCAGGAGACACCACTTCAATTCCTGGGTCGGGAAGATCCCCTGGAGAAGGGGTAGGCTACCCACTCCAGTATTCTTGGGCTTCCCTGGTGGCTCGGATGGTGAAGAATCCACCTGCAATGTGTGAGAACTGGGTTCAATCCCTAGCTTGGGAACTCTGATCCCCTGGAGGAGGGCAAGGCCACTCACTCTAGTATTCTTGCCTGGAGACTGTCCATGGAAGAGGAGCCTGGTGGGCTACTGTTCATGAGGTCGCAAAGAGTCAGACAAGATTGAGCGACTAAGCACGGCACAGCATGCACTGTGTTATACAGAAAGAAGCAGGCTCAAATTTTAGAAAGGAAAATAGCACAATCACTAACACTGATGGAAATATGAAGACAGTTCTGGAGACTGGACAAGCTGAAGGCAGGGAGATCAGTGGGGAGACTGAGAGACCCAGAACAGCAGGATTGAAATAAACAGGGCTTAGATCACTGGATGTCCAGGAGATGAGAGCTCCCCTTCATAAGGTCATCGAAAGTCAAAGATCCCCAGCAGTGGTGCTGGGGAGCAGTCCCACGCAGCCTCGAGTGGGCAGTGGCAGGAAGGGGAAGTGGTTTTAGGAGTCATCTTCCAGGCCGTCTTTGTTCATATAAAGCAAGGACCACCAAGTTTAAGAAAAAAATTATTACTAAATGGTTCATGCCTTCTGAGTTTCCTTCTTCTCCCTCGCCTCTCTCGACCAGATAAAACTACCCTCCTGAATTTGTGTTTATCATTAATTTATTTTCCTTTTAATATAAATGTTCATTATTCAAGAATATATACTTTTTTTCTGCAAATTTTAGTACTTTATATCAATGGTGTCATGCTCTATGTTTTTAACTTACCTTTTTTTTTTTAAGGAAGTCTTATCTCAGCATAATCATCCATCCTGATTAATTGTTACCTGTATTAATTGTTACCTTGCTTTCTTTTTCCTATCATTCTATTGTATCCAAAACTATTTCTAGAATTTTTCAATTTACTTTTTAACTTTATAAAAAAAAATACATGAGCATTAACCCTTACAGTACATATACCATAAACTAATTTTAAATGGATTGTATTTTAAGAATGAAAATGAGAAAACAGCATATCAAAATTTGTAAGATACAGTTAAAGTAGTACCAAGACGGAAACTTATACCACTATGTGTCTATGCTAGCAAAAAGGAAAGTCTAAACTTAGCTATTTCAGTTTTACCTAAAAAGACTTCTTTAAAAGGAGCAATGAAACCCTGCTGCTGCTGCTGCTGCTGCTAAGTAGCTTCAGTCATGTCCGACTCTGTGCGACCCCATAGACGGCAACCCACCAGGCTCCCCCATCCCTGGGATTCTCCAGGCAAGAATACTGGAGTGGGTTGCCATTTCCTTCTCCAATGCATGAAAGGGAAAAGTGAAAGTGAAGTTGCTCAGTCGTGTCTGATTCTTCGCGACCCCCTGGACTGCCAGGCTCCTCCGTCCACGGGGTTTTCCAGGCAAGAGTACTGGAGTGGGGTGCCATCGCCTTCTCTGAATGAAACCCTAAGGAAGCTGAAAATAAAGGACTTTTTTAAAGTCTTGAAACACTTACACATAAAGGTTATTTATGTATAGCTTACTTGCTTGCTTGTATTTATGTGTAGCTTACTTGCTGTAGCCTTGGAGTCAAGATCAACAAACAGACCAAAGAGACAAGGCAGAGTCCAGAAAGAGAGTCACAATCGAGCCAGCTGATTTCTGAACACAATCAAAGGGAAATCAGCGGGAAAACATCTTTTCAAAAATCGACTCTACAAATGTCAGATATACACGTGAAAAAAGAAGGAGGAGCAGAAAAGGGGAGGGCAGGAAGAGGAGAACAATATCTGCCACAGGAGAAGAAGCTTGGTCCACACCTCTGCTGCTGCTGCTTACCCCATGGACTGCAACCTGCCAGCTCCTCTGTCCAGGGGATTTTCCAGGCAAGAGTACTAGAGTAGACTGCCACGTCCTCCTAATCCATACCACACAGCATATTAAAAAAAAAAAAAAAAACACTCGAAATTAATTTTAGACCAAGATGAAAAACCTAAAACCATAATTCTTCCAGAAAAAAAAAATCTAGACAATATTTGTGATATTGGATTAGGCAAATATTTCTCAAATATACTCAAAAAACAAGTATATAAAAGAGAACTTTGATAAACTGAATTTCACCAAATTTTAAACACACTCTCCAAAAGACTCTGTTAAAAGAATGAAAATACAAGACACAGTTTTGGAGAAAATAGTTACAAATCACATATCTAATATAGAACTTTTATCTGGAATAGATAAGATTTTTTCAAAACTCAAGAAGAAAGAAAACAATCTTAAAAAAAAATGTTAAAGCATTTGAACAGACACTTCAATAGGGAAGGTATATGATGGCCATTAAGCACTTGTTGTTTTAAAATGATATAAAACTACTTTGGAAAACAGTTTTTCAGTTTCATAGTCATAGATATTGTATATTTTATTACTTAAAATTCTATGAAATAAAAGTTAATTTATAGTGACATCAAGCTGATCAGCTCTTGTCTGGACTAGGGTGAGTAGGTAATGGACGAGAGAAGTGGAGGGCAGGAACATGAGGAAAACATCGGCAGTGAAGGATATGTTTATGATCTTGATCATGATGATGCCTTCATGGAATATGTATGCATCAAAACTTATCCAATTCTAAACTTTAAACCTGTGCCAATTAATCCTTAATGAAGCTGCTAATAAAACAGCTCTCATTTTGAGAGTGTATTTGTCTCCATTATAAAGATATTTATTCTTCCATCTATCATTCTAGTTCCCTTAAACTTTCCATTGTATGTTTAGAAGCCATGATTCATTGCACAGTTGATAATTATTAGGTACTCCTGTTTAATTGAACTATACATTATTATTCAGTGTGCTGCAGTGCGCAGGGCCTGACAAAGGTCCTTAAAGATCAATACCTCAGTTCTTCCACTGTAACAGGATATTTAGCATGGTGTATGGCTTCCCAGAATAAAGAACACATCTCCCAGCTTCTTTTCAGCTTCAGGCATGGCTATTTAATAAAGGAGTGACAAATGGGTGTGAATGCAAATAAAGCCTATAATTTTTTCTTTAAAGAGAAACGCTATTTTTATTTCCTCCTTTCTAACATACTGTTATTTGAAAGGATAGTTGGTGTCAAATAGTTTTGCACCATATGGTCGAGAGGGCAACAAGATGGGAGAAACTTGGATCCTGGTACATCTCGGTGGAACAAAGCTGTCACTTTAGCTCTGGAATTTCTACCTCCAGATTGTTATCAGAGAAAGAGAAACAAATATACTTACATATTGTCCATACCACTGTGATTCGGGTCTTTATTTTCTACAGAACCTACATTCTAACTGTCACAGAACTTGATACCTGTATTGAAGTAGCTTCCATAATAAACCCTACAAGATGATCAGAAGATTCAAATATCAAAATCAGAATTTCAAAAATCAGAATCTGGCAAGGCAATAAGTGTTTTGTTCTTTAAACAAGTGTTTACACTTCAGCCCGTGTTTAGAAAGCAATTTCCTGAAAGGTGTAGCAATAGGAAGAAATGTAGGGAAAACTCCAAATGGTGGTGTACAATGATTACTTCTCACTGAACAAAGTTCTATAAAAGAGAGATACAGGCTTATTCAGTCTGCAAGTAGAGATGGAGAAGAACAGAATTCTGGGGAAAAAGAGAAGTGCTTGTTGCCTATGGCCTTCAATAAGTAGTAGATTTATAATATGGCTTTTCAACTTATCTAATATTTGAGGAAAGTAAGTACTGGTCAGAGCCACAAAAAATGTGTCTTCATAAAATATAAGATTCATGAGTAATTTTGTAAAAAGCATCTATGATATTTTTGCAATTTCTGTATAATCAAGTAAAAGGAAAATTAAAATTAAAAACTAAATAAGTAATATTGAGAGTAATTCGTGTGGTTGTTTTCCATGTAGTATTAACTTATTTAATATTTTAACTGAAGGGTTTTGCTTTATTAATGCATTGTGTTTGGAGCCCAGCAGTATAAATTATAACATTTTACAATACCTAAACTCTGATGAAATTATTAAAGTGTCATAACAAGTCATGTAGAAAAATCATAGAGAGACTATTAATGATTTAATAGTTCTAGTTCATAAGGGAATGCTAATCCTACTGAAGAACAGACGTTATGGTTATTATGATTAACAACATATAAGAAAAGAAATAGAAATGTGAAATTCATATTAAAAGCATGATATAAAATGCAATTATTATAAATTGACAGTGATTCATGCCATAAAATTTAAGCTAACTTTCCTAGGAAGCCATTACCTAGTGAGTCTGAACATTTATATGAATATATTTTTCATAGGGAGAGTACCTGACACTCCCATTTTGATGAACCTTACCACTAGGTGCTTATTTCAGGATGAAGAAAGCTCTGTCAGTAATGCTCCCAGATCTCTGAACTTTTCTACCATTTTCAGGAGCCTCCCTTTTGCCTTCCCTCTGTTCTTTCCTTCTTTGAGAGGACTTCTCATGCAACTGAAGTAGCTCTGTTCACAGACTCAGGGAGCAGGAGTACTAGGAGTTTATGACCATGAAAAGGTTCTTAGCCAGCAACTAACCTGAGGGGGCAGATGAAATTCCCACTTCTTGGTACAGCGCAGGGATAACTCTGATGCGTAAGTTACACTGCAGAGAAGCCATCACCGGATAGGGAAGAAGTAGCCGTCCGCAGCGCTTGGCATGCGGTCCCTCCTGACTTGGCTGCTACCCCTTTCCCTCTTATTTTCCTGCTTTGCTGCCTTCTCCTAGAAGCATTTCCACTCTTCTCTCCCTCCTACTTTTTCTTTCGCAAATTCTTTCTTCAAGTGAGGAACAACGTGACTGAACCAGATCCTCTTATCAAGTATAGCACCGAGTACATTCTTGTATTTTGTCTTCTCTGCAAAATGGTTAAAAGGCATGTGTAGGAAAATTAATTTATCAGTTATTCTACAATGATAATGTTGCCAAAGTGAACTTCGGTCTGCTCACCTGCTTTATAGTAAAGCTAGTTTCCTGGCATTGGGTTGTGATGAAGTTGTGTACAGCCTTTATTTGCAAGGCTCTAAGCAAGGAAAATGGGCAGTTTATGCTCAAAAGATCTGAACTCCCAGATGGCTTTCAGAGAAAGGTTTTTAAAGGCAGCATTTAGAGTGAAGATAGCAGGGTGCATGACTTTCTTCTGATTGTTTGGTGGTGTGGTACCGGGCTGATGTTTCAGAAATCTTAATCACCAACCTTCTAGTTCCATCCAGTCTGGGTTTTACATGCTCCTCGTGGTCAGCATGTAGTCATCATCCTCCACCTGGTTGGTAGTCTTAGTTCCTGAAAAACAGCTCAAAGGTATGAGTCAATTTGTTATGTACATCTCTTGAGGAGGAACTAGGACTCTATCACTGAACTTTTCTCATTACTTTTCTTGTTTTACTGCTTTTCCTTTGTCTCTGCCTTCCTTCATTTCCCTAATTAGTAACTGCTTGAATCTGCTCTTTGCAACACAGGGAAAACCTAGGAGACTGAAGCTTTTTCTCCACAAATAAGAAATAGGTGACATGGAGGAGCTTTTGTACTGGGAGGATCCCACGGGGCCCTGTTCAATTTCAATTCCCTCTTTTCTCTGATATTCTTCAATCCTGAAGGGAACAGGGGCAGGACAAGAAATGGAACAAAGTCTTGGATAGTTAATCATAAGCTTGGCAAGGGAAATGGGTTTTAGGAGGACTCAATTTCAATAAGAAGAATACAAACTGCATATATGCCATGCTGCTGCTGCTGCTAAGTCTCTTCAGTCGTGTGCGAATCTGTGCGACCCCAGAGACGGCAGCCCACCCGGCTCTCCCATCCCTGGGATTCTCCAGGCAGGAATACTGGAGTGGGTTGCCATTTCCTTCTGCAATGCATGAAAGTGAAAGTGAAGTCGTGTCCGACTCCTAGCGATCCCGTGGACTGCAGCCTACCAGGCTCCTCCATCCATGGGACCTTCCCGGCAAGAGTACTGGTGTGGGTTGCCATTGTCTTCTCCATCCAGTTGCCAACAAAGTTTTGGATAGCTAATCATAAGCTTGGCATGGGAACTGGGTTTTAGGAGGACTCGATTTCAATAAGAAGAATGCAAACTGCATATATGCCATAGCTTGTAACATATTATAATGCTCTAAACACCATTCATCACTTCATCTTAAATAGCTTATTTCCTCTTTCCTTCAGAATCCAAAAGCTGTAAGAATATCCAAACATATCCATTATTTGACTCAGATAGCATTAAAAACTGAAATATTTTGTTTTAAAATTATCTTCTTTATAAATATTTAATATCACAAATACATTTCAAAAATATGAGAAAATATGTGACATGGATCAACAATAATCAAATAAACATAAAACACCAGTGTGGAATTCACATTAAGTAGAAGATGGAATGGAGATTGCATTTTTACATCAGGTCTCATCTCAATGGTGTATAGGAAATACCATTCCTTAAAGGTAAATTTTGAATGAATAATAAGAACAATTTGGTATAAATGTGTATACAAGTCTTAGAAAAATTTATTGACAGCATAGTTTTTTTGTTGTTCTTTCTTGGACTATCACTAATTTTGGCCGGGAGAAACTGAGTTACTGGCTTGGAGGATAGTCAGCTATGTTACTGTTTCAGTTCTCTCAATTCTCTCCAAATACTTATAGGAAAATCTGTCAAAGAGTTGAAGATTATCTCTACAAATGAGATATAGAAGGATGCTGGAACAAAACGAATAAGAACATAGAATTTCAACTTTCAGTGGAATTATTATCATACACTTACATTCACAGGTGCTAATTACACACCTTGCAACACACCCCCAGGTGGCACTGGTGATAAAGAACCTGCCTATCAGTGCAAGAGACAAAAGACCCGTGGGTTCAATCCCTATGTCGGGAAGATCCCCTGGAGGAGGGCAAGGCAACCCACTCCAGTATTCCTGCCTGGAGAATCCTATGGACAGAGGAGGCCGGTGGGCTACATTCAAGGGGTACAAAGAGTTGGACATGACTAAAGTGAGTTAGCACGCATGTGCGCAATACACGTGATTATTTAGATCCTCCAGCTCAAATCTTACTAAGAAAGTATTCTGTAAGATGTTATAGAAAAAACCAAACAAAGTTTTTGACCCACTCAATATACTGACTAAACCCATGCCAGGATTCTAGTCCAGTCAAAACCCCTTGTAATCAGGCAAAGATGTTCTTCTTCCCTCTATCTCCCCACCCACAATAGCATACAGCCAATAATAAAACTGATGTTGAGACTGGTACAGCATAAGCTTTATTCAGTGACCAAAGAATGGAGATCAGGGAACATAGTTCACAAATCAACTTCCCAACTTAGTTCTGGAGGAGATACCATACATCAGAGGGTCAAGGGGAAAGTGAGGGAATTGGAAAGAGTGGGAGGAATATTCGCATCCAAGAACAGGGGTGTGGCTTGGTGTGCGTTTCATACAAAAGTCCTTTTAAGTCCTTGTATGGACTTTTCCTTTTGTTGTTATGGAAACTGTCAACAGTCCTGTAGATGATGGGTGTGTCATTTAGCATGCTAATGCGTTCTGCTGACAAGTGCTCAGTCCTATCTGACTCTTTTTGGAGTCCATGGACTCCACTGTCCATGGGATTCTCCAGGCAAAAATACTGGAGTGGGTTGCCATTTCCTTCTCTGGGGATCTTCCCAGCCCAGGAGTTGAACCCGGGTCTGTTGCATCTGCTGCACTGGCAGGTAGATTCTTTACCACTAGTGTCACCTGGGAAACCCATGTTAATATGTTACAGTGAGCATATAATGAGGTTCAAGGTCTACTAGAAGTCAAAATTTTCTGCCATCTTGTGGCGAGTTGGTTCTGACCAGTTCTTGTTTTTCTCTTTGCAGCTTCCTCTGGAAATTTAGATAAGAGCAGTTGGTTGCCACTTGAGGAAGGGGCAGGGTATGATTCTGGGACAATTACCTTGGTAACAAATATCACTTCAGCTACAGCAGTGGTTTGCTTGGACTATCCCATGAGAAAGTCCAGTGGAAAGAAGAAAGCCTACTCAAAGTTCAGTAATTAGCCTGACTCCCCTAAAATAGTCTCCATCATAGGGTGAAGATCTATTTTATCTCTGGCTATCCCTCAAGACTGATTAGCTCTATATGGGGAATAGATTTCTTTTACCTTCAAAGATCCCCATTTTAACCATGTACTTATCTGCAAATATTAATAAATAGATCCTAATTCAAGTTCTCAATCGTCATTATAAACTTGCTGTCTTCCCTTTCATTCTCTTTGTGATGAAATGTCAGGTTTCTGTTTTCAGATCTGCTGTTGCATATTCTACACCTGCTGTTGTGTTATGTAGTGAATGACTGGTCATGTTTCCTCAGGATTACAATAGTTGCTATTAAATCTTTATTTGTTTATTGTTATTAATTTTTTTGAACCCTAGAAATCTTCTTTAGACCTAAGAAGATTTTCTTAAGGTTGAATTTAAACTTTTAGCCAAAGGGAAAGAGATCTTGGACCAACTGCTATCCCATGGGAAGGGGAAAAAAGTAGAGGACTTACAAAAAGTTTTATTTAAGATTCTAGACTTTTAACTTATGTTACTGAATTTAAGAGCCTAGAAAATACATCTTGTGTCAGAATGAATTAAAAGCTGAAGCCATTCCAAATTGTTTTGAGCCATGTTTTCACAATGTTAATTTATTTAAGCTGTTCAGACCTCATCTCAGATCACATCCATCATAATAATGCTAACATTCTTAGATCTAGGACACAATTTGTCATTTAAAAGAAATGCATGGAATGCTATATTTGAAACACCTTGTTTTAAATTACAACAAATCTCTAAAGCAAATATCCCCTGCCTGGAGCTACATTTGTTAATTCTCCATTAAAATGCATCCTTTTCTCACTGTTCTAATGAGCATACCCACCCATTTACCATGAAATCATTATTAAATATTGATCAGAACCCTAGCCTCATCTAAAGGTATAGTATATAGTTAATCATAGCTTCAAAGAGAAGCTTTTGTATTTTAAACACATTTTGGAACTTTCTAAGGCAAATCATGTAAAGATTAGTCCTTAGATTTTAAACTATGCCATTAGCAAAATGAGGCTTATTTATCCATGATTTGTGCTATGAAAGATGGGACAATCTGAAGAATATATAAAAAGAAACACAGGAATAAAAATTTTCCTCTTTTTAGCTGTTAGATTAAAAATAATTCGTGACTCATTAAAGATAGTACTGAAGAATCACTCAACAGGGGACTGTTGTAATAGATAAAGGGATTATCTATCACCTATCCTGAAGTGATCATTCAACTCTGAGCACAAGAAAGAAGTAAGAGTTTATAGCTACAGGGTGGGTGTTGGAAGGATTGGTGGATGGAGAATTGCTAAGAGAAAATATCAGGGGTGAGGAGGCATTTTGGCTAAAGCAACCTAGCAGGATTCTTGTTTTAGCAGGTCAGGCTGATCACACATGATCAAGGGTGGTGAAGGATGAGAAATCCAATCAGGTATCAAGGACAGCAAAAGTGGCTCGATAGGATTCTTCCTAAAATTGAACAATGGAGAGATGAAATTGTAGGAAGACAGCTTTAAGCTCTGATTCATAAAATTGAAACAGGCTGCCTTGGGGGGTGTAGTGTATTTCCTATCTCCTGTGATTTTTAAGTCTAGGCCAGATAGCCACATGACGGGGAGGTTAAGGGTAGAGTGGACTTGCTAAATTTTAAATTTCTTTTTAATCATAAATGTCTATAATCTACCTAAATGTAACTGCTGTCACCTATCGGGCTTTATTTCTCACAGAGTACACATTTTATACATTAATAAATATACCTCCTTCCTTCTCTTAATGGTGAGATCACTATCAGATCCATCATTATTTATCTTGCTCTTAGCAAATTAGCCCCTTATAAACAGCAGAGGCTCAATAGGCTGTGTTTAAATAATTAAACATACATTTCTATACTCACTGGTATGTTCTTTTCCAAAAATTATCCAGTCAAGCCTTTATGTCAGGTGTCCCTGAGGTAATCATGGGGCTGGTTATATTTTATGCCATTTAATATTTATATGTATTAGTTACTACTAGCAGTTAGTAGCTAAATTTTACACATGTATTTTAGAGAAGTTAACTCAGAACGATAGATGCTCAGCACATCCACTGGTGGAACCCAGACTATTGAAACTTTTCTCAAGATTTTTTCTTGACTTCTAAAAGCTAAAATCAGAAAAGAGAAAACAAAAACAACAACAACAACACTATTTACTGTGCACACTAGGGCAGAAAGGAGGAAAGAAGCATCGGTTCTCACCCCTAGAAGAACCCTTGCTGGTGTTGTTTCATTGCTAAGTCGTATCTGACTCGGCAACTCCTCCTCGGACTGTAACCTGTCAGGCGCCTCTCTCCATGAGATTTCCCAGGATCGAATACTGGAGTGGGCTGCCATTTCATTTTCCAGGGGAACCTTCCTGACCCAGGGATGGAACCCATGTCTCCTGCGTTGGCAGGAAGATTCTTTACCACTGAGCCACCACTAAAGCCCCCCTAGAAAAACAGAGGCTCCCTAATCTTGTGGGTTAAAATTGCCAAAGCAGAGTGAGATTAGTGAAAGTGTCTGGGAGGAAGAAATTTTCCTCTACCTTCCCGAGTCCTTCTGGCTGGTCTAAGAATTACATTGATTAGTAGGAGAAAAATCAACTAAAGTTTAATAGCATATATGCATGGAAGAGGGGCTTCCTTGGCAGCTCAGCTGGTAAAGAATCTACCTGCAATGCAGGAGACTCTTGTTCGATTCCTGGGTCTGGAAGATCCTCTGGAGAAGGGATAGGCTACCCATTCCAGTGTTCTTGGCCTTCCCTGGTGGCTCAGATGGTAAAAAATTCCCCTGTAATGTGGGAGACCTGGGTTCAATCCCTGGGATGGGAAGATCCCCTGGAAGAGGGCATGGCAACCCACTCTGGTATTCTTGCCTGGAGAATCCCCACTGACAGAAGAGCCTAGTGGGCCACTGTCTATGGGGCTGCAAAGAGCTGGACATGACTGAGTAACTAAGAACAGCACACCACATGCATGAAGAGACACAGAAAAAGTGAGTAACTTGTCAAAGGCCAAAAACCATCACCTTAAATGTTACTTTCAGCTAAAGACAAAAGAGGATGTTGAGGGCAGTGACTTGAGACTTCAAAGGGGAGAAAGGCAATTGACATAGAGATGAAAAGCGAATGTTTGGTAAACAAATGTTTGCTGGGCAGTGCAGAGACAAAGGGACACAGGGGGATACTAACAGACTTTGCTAGGTCCCTCCCACCTGGTTCATGCTATAGTTATCTATGATAATGGCTCGCTTCCTGAACAGGTCCTTCATGTACATTTTTTAGACAGTTAAGGGGAAAATCAAAGTATTTTGTTTGGTCTTCAGGGCTTTGATTGTTTTAGCTCAAAATAGTCCTCATGCCAAAGAGATATTTGGAGTGGCAAATTTTGTTCTCCAACAGTAGGCAGGATATGGTGCTTGGATAAGGAGACTTTGACAGAAGCAAGTGGGTCATCTGTGTTGATATGATGGTGCTAGGGGCTCCAAAAATTGTGCAACAGGCAGATGGTTTAGCAAGATCGTAGATGATCTGCCGATTGGAGCCTGGCTCTCTGCAAAGAGTACTCAAACTTAAAACTAATCATTAAAGTCTACTTTATTATTGGCTTCAAGAATGCTAGACATTCCAGTAAAGAGTTCTTATAAATTAAAATGAGTGCACATACTTCCCTCATTATCCAAAATATAAATCTTGGAGTTTTGCCATGTTCATTCTCTGACTGGAGAGAAAAATGTTGAGAAAGGAATTTTAAGGTGGCTGATCTGCAGAGCATAAGAGGTAGAAAGCGAAAAGAGCTGAAGACACTGAACATATATTGATCAAATATGGCCTGATTAATGTATTGGATTCTGGGCATTCGTTTTTTCATTCATTCATACAGCATTTGTTTATTAAGCCCCATCTATGTAATGCATGCTCAAGATGAAGACGATATACAAAGTACTCTGAATTCATCAAGCTTACAATCTAGTGGGGAAAGTGAACAAGGCAGGATATAGAATCCAGCTTCCTCTGACATCTCTCTGCCTTTTTGGGGGGCATTTAGTAGCCATGAAGGGATGGATTTAAACAAATAGATCAAGCTTAAGGAATTAAAGTAGCCTGGCTCTTATTTTAACATTCACTAAATTACAGGCAGATCATCAAGGAGTACTGAAACCATGCTCAAAACTTTCTAAACCTTTATTGAAATTGTTTAGGGCCTCTCCAAGAGGCTGTAAGAACAGTAGTAAAATTATAAGTAGTTTTCTTTATAACCTGTAACTAAATACAGACTGTAACTATGATTAATTTTTTTTAATATTCTTAGTGTTTCAGGACTATTATATGAATAAGGCCATCATGCATCACTGTTGTATTCCAACAGAACTATTAGTCTCTGTATCAAGTTAGCGTAATTACAGTCTAATGATTTACACTATTATGAAAGCCCTAAATATTTTACTAAACTGAGTACAGTATATAAAAATTAATTTAAATGGCTTCAGGCTTGAAACAATAGAATCAATGATGAAAAAATATCTTTCATTTTGAATAAGAAAGCAAAGATTTCAAAGGAGAGTATTTTTTCTTAAATAATTGTAGTAAAAATATAAAGGTTTTAAAATAAAAATATGAGCAGGCTCTTGTGATAGTTTGATTCCATCTTATAAAGCAATCTTTGTTAACTTGAGAGAAAGGATAAAGTTTCTAAAACTACACAATTTAGGATCTTTTTCATTTTATGTGGATATGGTAACTCAATGAAAGATGAGCAGAAACTTGTATATACTAATGGTAAAATGCACCCTGCAATATATACTAATATATACCTCAGAAATAGACGGCAGTACTGGTGAACTTTTAATGCTCTTTTTATGGGCTTAAATCAAATACTCAAATGATAAATTTCTTAGTATGGGGGATATAAATATTCAGCGTGCTGTGTGCTCAGTGGTATCTGACTCTTTAAAACCCTATGGACGGACGGTAGCCCACCAGGCTCCTCTATCCATGGAATTTTCCAGGCAAATACACTGGAATGGGTTGCCATTTCCTACTCCAGGGGATCTTCCCAACTCAGGGATCAAGAACTCCAGTCTCTTGCATCTTCTGCATTGGCAGGCAGATTCTTTATCACTGGGTGACCTGGGAAGTCCAAATATTCAAAAATACAGGCTTATTAATTGGATAATAGATGTGAGGAAAGAAACTAGAGGAGGGGAAAGCCTGACTGTGAAATTAAATAAGACTAATAATGTTAACCTAAACCATAAACATTCTAATTTTAAAATAAAATACTATTTAGAAAAAAAAATACTATTTAGCATGGCAAAACATATAATTAATGTTCATCGCACTTACTCAAGTTCACTTAGTTGATTTGAAGATTCTTTTCATTTTTATCACTAACATGAAAACTTTAAGATAGAAATCTTTCTTTCTCCCCAAGAAGATTCCATCCTTGACATCGGTTTTCTTGCTGCAGGAGATAGTTAATTTTAGGCAGGATGGTGCCCAGATTAGACATTTCTCTAATTTCTGAGAGTGTTTGCCAGAGGACTTCCATTTGAATCAATGAACTCAGGAAAGCAGACAGCCCTCCCCTCTGTGGGCTGCGTCTTCCCATCTGTAGAGGGTCTGAAGAGGATACACAGACAGAGGAAGAAGGAATTTGCACATTTACTTTTTGAGCTGGGACATCTGTGTTCTTCTGTCTGTGTACTGGGATTCAAACCATTGCCTTTCCTAGTTCTCAGGCCTCTGAACTTGAACTAAATTATAGCACCGGCTTTCCTGGGTCTCCATCATTCAGACTGCAGATTGTGGAACTTCTCAGCCTCCATAATTGTGTGAGCCAGGTCCTCAGAATTATTCTCTTCATATATACACACATGGAGAAGGCACTGGCGACCCACTCCGGTGCTCTTGCCTGGAGAATCCCATGGACAGAGGAGCCTGGTGGGTTGCAGTCCATATATATGTATGTATAAATATCTTCTGTTTCTCTGGAGAATCCTGACTAATGCACTATACAATCTCACCTCATTGGCAATCTGGTTCTCATTTATTTAGTAGAATATAACAAAGTCAGCCCAATATACCAATTTGTAAATGTGCCACCTGCATGATTTTGGAGGTTTCAGATCATAATCTTTCTTTAATTATTTTCTTCAAGGGGATATTTTAATTCACGTTTCTGTGAATTCAAAACAGTATGGGTGGATACCAGAAATCATTCATTTTTTTACCCCTCATTCAATCACTAAAACCTTCTGTTATAGTGGCAGCTGGTTCTGGAACTCCATGGACTGGGTATTCCTTGCAGCATTAACAAGTTAAAGCTTGTTCTTTAAAGAACAGCTTCAGTTTTCTAGCACAGAAATGGGAGGAAAATTCCAGAAGCTTCAGGTCCCAGATGAGTACAATTCTGGGCCCCTTAGAGAAACTATCACCTAAGCTTTTTAAAAGTTATTACCAAGAAGCTTGTATCATTGACTTTGGTCAAGCACAAAAATTCTAAGGATAGCACGTAAGACAGAGCATCCCTCATTTTCTTTCAAATCTAGTGAGAAAAAGATTAAATATTTTTTCTCTCCTGGAGAAAAACCGTCTCTCTTGGAGTGATGATGTTGGTTAGCCAGAAACAACCACCGGTGAATTCCCACCACTTCTGAGTTCTCATTCCTGTCCCCACCCTCACTGTCGTTGTTCAGTTGCTAAGTCATGTCCCACTCTTTGTGACACTGACTGCAGCACGCCAGGCTCCTCTGTCTCCTGTCTCCTGGAGTTTGCTCAAACTCAGGTCTAATGAGTCAGTGATGCTATCTCACCATCACATCCTCTGCCACTCCCTTCTCCTTTCGCCTTCAACCTTTCCCAGCATCAGGGTCTTTGCCAATGAGTCAGCTCTTCGCATAAGGCGGCCAAAGTATTGGAGTTTCAGCTTCAGCATCAGGCCTTCCAATGAGTATTCAGGTTTTATTTCCTTTAGGATGGATTGGTTTGATCTCCTTGCAGTCCAAGGGACTCTCAAGAGTCTTCTCCAGCACTACAGTTAGGAAACATCAGTTCTTTGGCACTCAACCTTCTTTATGGTCCAACTCTCACATCTCTACAGGACTGAAAAAATCATAGCTTGGACTATACGGACCTTTGTCAGCAAAGTGATGTCTCTGCTTTTTAATATGGTCTCTAGGTTTGTCATAGCTTTCCTTCCAAGAAGCAAGTGCCTTTTAATTTCATGGCTGCAGTCACCATCCAAAGGGATTTTGGAGCGCAAGAAAAAAATCTATCACTGCTTTTGCTTTCCCCCCCTTTTTTTGGTCATGAAGTGATGGGATTGGATGTAATGATCTCAGGTTTTTGAATCTTGAGTTTACCAAAAAAAAAAAAAAATCCTGTTTCTCTTGGAGTGATGGTATTGAGTAGCAGAAAACGATCCCCAGTGAATTCCCACCACTCTGCGTTCTCATTCCTGCCCTCCCTCTAACTTGCTGAAAAGCCCTGTGAAAATTCCTTTCCTTCGCTGGGTTACCTGCTCAAAAAGAGCACTTAGATGGAGCACTCCCTCAGGTGGAGCACTCTCTCCTTCTAACACACTAAACTGGGTGATAGGGTGACTCTAGCTAAGAACTAATTAAGCTTTTGAGTATAATTTCTCATTTTTATTATCTTCACTAGGGACCAGTAAACCAAAACTTTATCATATTTATTATGAATTTTATCCTTTCACATTATTAAAACTCAGGATAAATTAAAATTTTTTTTAATCTCTGATTTTTAAAAAATCACTTAAAGATTTGAAACTTTTTGGATTTTTATTGTTCTTCAAAAATATATTAATTTACTTTACTAATAAAAATGTTTTTAAAGATGTAGATAAATAAAACCTATGTCAAATCAGTTTTTATTTAAGGTTGGTCAAAATTTAGATTATTATCACAGAACTATACAACTCATTGGAAAAGACCTTGATGCTGGGAAGGATTGAGGGAAGGAGGAGAAGGGGGTGACAGAGGATGAGATGGTTAGGTGGCATCACCAGTTCAATGGACATGAGTTTGAGCAGACTCCAGGAGATGGTGAAGGACAGGGAACGCTGGTGTGTTGCTGTACACGGTGTCACAAAGAGTCGGACACAACTGAGCAACTGAACAACAGCAACACAGAACTGGGATTACAAAATCTAATTTATTCACGTATCTTTTAAGAAAAATATGTAAATAGGTCTTAGGGCACCTGACATGGCATTTGGCTCTTTTCTTGCTGATTTCCTGCTAGGGTCCCTCCCAAGCAGAGCTGCCCAGACCCCTCCAAGCCAAGGAGAAGTGGCTAAAAGACAGAGGTTGAATCACTCAAAACCAGCATTTGTTGATCAGACTAGAAAGAAATTTATACAGTAGATTAGAAAAAAGTATTTAAACACCTGAATTCACCCTAGATCTTTAAAGCAATGATCTAATTTTTAGCAACAGTAGCTTTTTCACAGGTGTAGGAAGAATGTTTACTTTCATTGAACTAATTTATTCTAAATTGAGAAAACATTTAGGAACTGAAAAAAACTAAGAGGCTCTTGTTTTCCCAGGACAGGAATAAAAAGGAAAAGGAGAAGGAGGCTAGACCATGAAGCTCAATATTTCAATTTTTTCTCCACTGACTTGAGTAAATGATGTCTACTTTGTTTTTTAAAAAGCACAGTTCACAGGTGTGGCTAAAATAACAAATATGCTCACTTACTTTGCTAAAAAGTAATTAAAGATGTCATTTGCTGACAAAAACAAATGCACACCTTGTATGTAAAGCTTGCTATTTTTGGTTAAATAAAATGTTTTGCATGCCTTATTTCAGGAGATGGTTGTTGTCTTAGTACATCAGGGGAAAGTCATCTTTGAATTAAGAGTTAACTCGGCTTTCCTCCCAAAGAATTAAAAAGTTTCTGCTTCAATTGATCTTAATAATACCTAAAAAAAAAAGCATCCTCATTTTCTTCTGCAACTGCAGCAATAATGTGAAAAGAAAATAAATTACTGCTTTAAAATGTATAGCAAATAACTTCTGAGGGAAGAAAAACAAACAAACCAGCATCTAGATATCTACCTGTATTATAAACAACATAGCTTATAGAAGTGGGCTTTTCCTAAGAACCACACCTTAAAGTCCAATTTTTGTGCCTAATGATTTAAACTAAAATTTAAATAAAATTCACCACGTTCACATTTCCCTCTCCGTCTCCCCACCTCCCACAATACTTTTCTTCCTGTGAAATAATCCAAACTTCTTTAGCTTTTCCTCCAAGGACCCATTTCCTAAACTAATCATTTTTAGTCACTCTCTTTTGAGCTTTCTCCAAGTTTTCTACATCTTGCTTCAAACAAAGGGCTTCAAATTGGACCCTGTACACCCATAAAATCCTGATGAATGCTGATCATAGACGTAGCTCCCCCTGACTGCTCCTCCTCACAGAAGAAAATAGTCTTGATCTCATAGCTTCCTTAACTATTAGAGGTGAATGCTGACTTTTCTTCCTGTGAAATAATCCAAACTTCTTTAGCTTTTCCTCCAAGGACCCATTTCCTAAACTAATCATTTTTAGTCACTCTCTTTTGAGCTTTCTCCAAGTTTTCTACATCTTGCTTCAAACAAAGGGCTTCAAATTGGACCCTGTACACCCATAAAATCCTGATGAATGCTGATCATAGACGTAGCTCCCCCTGACTGCTCCTCCTCACAGAAGAAAATAGTCTTGATCTCATAGCTTCCTTAACTATTAGAGGTGAATGCTGTTTCTGACTTGAGTATTAGGTCATGGGGTATAGTACCTAACTTTCTGCTTCTCCATTTAAATTTATAGGTCATAGCCTAGCAAATACAGCTGCTTCTCAAACAGCCCCTGTGTGCCAAACCCTGGGCTATGTACTTTGCTTCTTTTTCCTTTTAATTTTTATTAGAATACGGTTGATTTACAGTGCTGTGTTAGTTTCAGGTATGCAGCAAAATGAACCAGCGATATATGTATATATATACACCTATATATATGTATATATAAATACAGATATCCACTCATTTTTAGATTCTTTTCCCATATAGACCATTGCAAAGTATTGAGTAGAGTTCCCTGTGCTATACAGTAGGTCCTTATTAGTCATCCATTTAATAAATAGTAATGTGTACATGTCAATCCCCCAGAACCCCCCTAGTGACTATAAGTTTATTTTCTACATCTCTGCCTCTTAAAATATGAAAACACTGTATTATCCGTATTGTGTAGAGGTTAAATAAGATTCCCTGAGGTCTCAGAACCTATTTCCCAGAAACTGGGGTTCAATTCTAGGTGTGACTGATTCTAAAGCCCAATCACAAAGATTCTCTATGGACTCTCATATTTCCTGTTTAGTAACATAAAAATCACGCAGAAAGCCCTCAAAACTGAGCACAAGCGCTGACACACTCCATAGGATAGTTGTGTTATGATGGTCAGGGCTCACTTCTATTCCCCTCTCCCCTTCCCAAGCCGCGCACATCTGGAGAGGCACCAGCAGGGAGGTCAAGCACCTGCACACTGGGGAGCATTTCCAAAAGCAGGGAGGAACAAGGACTGCCTGGACAGTGTAATGTGAGGAGCCACAGACAAGCAGAAGTGTAACCATCTTAACAGTGACTCAATGAAAGTTAGAATACACGCACAAAAATGCCGTGAGGCACTTTAGCCAAGGACAGAGGATTAGTTGGTTAACCTGGTCAACAAGTTAGTTTGTTGCATTTTTTAAAAGAATATGTATTAAAACAATGAAAATTAAAATATGTGAAGAATCTCTAAAGCACCTGGGATAAAATTGGAAAATCAAAATCTGCTTCCTTTAAATAAAAAACCATTTGATCACATATTGACTTGTGTATTGCTTTTATGTGGCTCATGATATTTTCAGTTGTTTACAATAAAGGCAAAAGATACTGATAAACCAACCATGAAGTAAAAACATTTTGGACCAGAAAGAGAACAGCAGGCATACCTCCTTTGTTTTACTGCATTTTGCAGATATCTCATGTTTTACAAATTGAAGGCTTGTGGCAACCCTGCATAGAACAAGTCTGTTGGTGCCATTTTTTCCAACAGTATTTGCACCCTTCTTTGTATCTCAGCTAATTTTGATAATTCTTTCAAATTCAATTTTCAGTTCTGTACAGAGCTTCAACATTTAACCTGTTTCCTTACTTTTGTATTTGTTATGATGATTTGTGATCAGTGATCTTTGATGCTACTTCTATAACTCTCCAATGATGCTGTGAAAGTGTTGCACTCAATATGCCAGCAAATCTGGAAAACTCAGCAGTGGCCACAGGACGGGAAAAGGCCAGTTTTCATTCCAATCCCAAAGAAAGGCAATGCCAAAGAATGCTCAAACTACTGCACAATTGCATTCATCTCATACACTAGCAAAGTAGTGCTCAAAATTCTCCAAGCNGGGAAAAGGCCAGTTTTCATTCCAATCCCAAAGAAAGGCAATGCCAAAGAATGCTCAAACTACTGCACAATTGCATTCATCTCATACACTAGCAAAGTAGTGCTCAAAATTCTCCAAGCCAGGCTTCAGCAATACGTGAACTGTGAACTTCCAAATGTTCAAGCTGGATTTAGAAAAAGCTGAGGAACCAGAGATCAAATTGCCAACATCTGCTGGATCATCAAAAAAGCAAGAAGAGTTCCAGAAAAAAATCTACTTCCACTTTATTGACTATGCCAAAGCCTTTGACTGTGTGAATCACCACAAACTGTGGAAATTTCTTAAAGAGATGGAAATACCAGACCACCTGACCTGCCTCCTGAGAAATCTGTATACAGGTCAAGAAGCAACAGTCAGAACTGTATATGGAACAACAGACTGGTTCCATAACAGGAAAGGAGTATGTCAAGGCTATATATTGTCACCTGCTTATTTGACTTACATGCAGAGTACATCATGCGAAATGCCAGGCTGGATGAAGCACAGGCTGGAATCAAGATTGCTAGGAGAAATATCAATAACTTCAGATACACAGATTGTAGGGTAAGGAAATTAGAGAAGGTGAGGTTCAGAAAAAGAACAAGACTGGCTGTTTTCAGGATCATCTTTACTGAGGCAAGAAGGGGCAGCAGTCAGATTAGTGAGCTGCTGCACTAACCCAAGAAAAGAGTAATATAGGCATATGTGGAAAGCCACTGTCTTAAGGGGGCCTGTTCTTCTCCAAGGTTGTTCGGAGTAGTTATCTCTTACATGGCTGGAGCAAGGAATTCTGGAGATTGGCCAGAGGCCGGACCAACTGGGAGCTGTGCGTAATCAACTTTACTGTCTTTTTTTTTTTTAAGAGATGGAAATACCAGACCACCTGACCTGCCTCCTGAGAAATCTGTATACAGGTCAAGAAGCAACAGTCAGAACTGTATATGGAACAACAGACTGGTTCCATAACAGGAAAGGAGTATGTCAAGGCTATATATTGTCACCTGCTTATTTGACTTACATGCAGAGTACATCATGCGAAATGCCAGGCTGGATGAAGCACAGGCTGGAATCAAGATTGCTAGGAGAAATATCAATAACTTCAGATACACAGATTGTAGGGTAAGGAAATTAGAGAAGGTGAGGTTCAGAAAAAGAACAAGACTGGCTGTTTTCAGGATCATCTTTACTGAGGCAAGAAGGGGCAGCAGTCAGATTAGTGAGCTGCTGCACTAACCCAAGAAAAGAGTAATATAGGCATATGTGGAAAGCCACTGTCTTAAGGGGGCCTGTTCTTCTCCAAGGTTGTTCGGAGTAGTTATCTCTTACATGGCTGGAGCAAGGAATTCTGGAGATTGGCCAGAGGCCGGACCAACTGGGAGCTGTGCGTAATCAACTTTACTGTCTTTTTTTTTTTTCCTTTGGGTAAGAGAGTTCTTTGTTTTGCACAGAATGGTGGGGAGAACCTGGAGGGGAGTTTTCACTCCAGGCTATTTTTGAGCCATGTAACTTTCCTTCATTCCAGACCCTAAGGAATATATATAAAAAGAGAAAGAGAGGTGGACATCGTTAATGTTCAGGGCTTCTTCGTGCTGATAAATGAGGGTCAGGGATTTGTGGTCTGGGAGTAAGGAAGTCTAAGGCCTGTAGTGTTGATTTTCTATTCTAGCCATCAGGGTCTCAAGCAAAAGAACAGTCTTGACTTGGTCTCAGGAGATGGCCCAAATCTGTTCTTGCAGAAATCTTTGAAAGAGATTGAAGAGACAGGGTCCAAATAAGAGGAATAAAATGATAAATACCAATGGTCCCAAGAAAGGGAACAACCAAGCGAGAGCCTGTTGGAACAGGTTTGGGGGAGTGTAAAGGTTTTGTAACTCTTTTTTGTGGCGTTTAATTTTGTCTCTAGGTTCTTTGACTCTGCGTTGGACTATGTCCATTTCATTAACAAAATAACAGCAGTCGTCTCCTAGGAAAAGGCAGATCCCTCCCTTTTCTGTGGTGAGAAGGTCCCGGGCTCGCCTATTTTGTAGGGACACAGAAGCTAATGAGTTAATTTGTCTTCGGACTGAAATGAAGGACTCCACTACCTGCTCCATATCCTCATTAAGTCCTTGGGACAGCTTGTAGTAGAAATGGGCAGAGGTCGAGATGTCCCCAATTCCGGTGCATAGGGCTGCTGCTATGCCAGTCCCAATCAGGAGGGGGCTATGACAGCGCATCTTTTTCTGTGGGAAAGTTTCCCTTGGGGGTAGAATATTTATTCTACCTCTTCTTCTTTGAGGAGTGTTAGACCTGGGGTCAGGAAGACCAAGATGCAAGGCCCAGGGGGATCAAGGGGGAGACATGAATATGTATAGGTCCCACAGAGAATGAAGACTTTTGGTTGGTGCAATTATTTGTGCTGTTCCAGAGAACCCAAGTGGAACAGAAGGAGGGAGTGGAGTTTGTAAGACCAGTGTAGTGGGGACTAGAGTAGTTGATACAGGGTAGGATTGAAGAGGCTGACAGTAGGACATTGTCAGAGACTAGCCCAAAGGCTTGTGTAGTTTTTTTGGGGAAGGGGAGGTATAGTTGTCCTGTGACAGCCATGTTGAAGGTTAAGGAATTGCTATGTGTGGTGAGGGAGACAGTGACATGTATATCCAACACTGGGATGTGTGTTGTGTGTACTGGAAGAATTGGAAAGAAAAGTTGAGAAGGCGGGTAAGGTATTGGTTGCCAGAGGGAGGTTTTAGGAAAGGCCATAATTGGGAAAGGATGACTAGGTGTTTATAAGGCTCAAGAGTCGCCTGTAACCAGGAAATTGTGTTGTTTATAACTTGCTCTTGTTTCTTTTCACGATTTTGATCTAGTACCCCTCCCCATCTGAGTACCCCCAGTGGGTAATGGGATAGAAACATATGTTTCTTCCATTTGGCTTATGGCAGGTGCTCACGAAACTCTCTCTCTTTTGTACTTTAACAGTGAGTAGGGATTTGTACTCCGCCCTCCGCCCCGAGGTTCATGGTGCAAGGTCTTGGAGCCATATTATAACATGCGGAATGAACATAGGAATAAAGGTCTGAGCAGGGGCAGGAACTAGCCAAAAGGCTGGAGGGTGCAGCAAGGATAAGGAACAGGGGAGTCATGGGTCTGTCAGTTAGACAGTGTGGAGGAAATAGCACCCTAGGAGCAGAACACAGCTAACAACATAGGCGATACTGACGAAAAGACAAAGGATAGGTGGCCAGTCCTGAGGGGAGAGAGTTGCTAGGCTTGTAGCAAGGACTAAGATTAACAGTGCAGTTATAGTTAGACAGGGAGAGGCCAGTCAGGGCGAGGGGTGGAAGGCCCCAAGTTGGTGGTTGCTTGAATCTGAGGAGGAACAGTGTTCATTAGGATGAAGAATGACATAGGGAATG